>VWZW01007676.1:49601-124715 GCA_013397115.1 Edolisoma coerulescens | reverse complement strand
GGTGGGGGGAGGGGGGGATGGAGATTTATCTTCAAAAGACTGTTTACTGAGGGTTTGAGTTTCACTGAACCTGATAAGGCTCAATCCACAAAAACAGATTCCCTAGACTCTGAGAGTTTAACATTTACATATTGGGAGTAGCCAGAAGACACAGGGGGGATAACCAGACATTAACAGACCCCTGGTGTGGTTGGAGACACATGATCTGAGAAAAGATTGATAAGAGAACCAAAGAACGAGGACCAAATTAGCATTGAAGGCTGAGTAATCAATGACTAATAGGAGATCAAATACTAAATTGCATAATGTAGAACCAATGAATGAGAATTCCTTTGTATTTTTAAACGTATAATTATGTGAAAAGTCTGGTAAAAAAGCCTATGTGGATGGAATGATTTCCATTGCACGTCCTGACCTGAATAAAATAATGCCTGATTCTCTAATACTTAAAGGAATAGTGTTGGAGGGCTTTTTCTTCTTCCAGATTTTCAGTGATATTATGGCCATCATAAACTTTGGCACCTGCTTCTGCATCCCACAGACCACAATAATAATAATAAGGCACTAGCCAAACCCTTTCATGTTCCCTACCAGTCTACCGATTTACTCTCTGTAGGAAAAACAAGGAGATACTGACTTCTTGGTCACAGAATAGTAATATCGAATTTGCGCGGAAAATCATGCTGTAAAAAGTCAGTGTCCACAAAGGAGACAGAGCCGTCCTGCAACTTTATTCAGAGTCTGTTAAGCCCTTATGTTGTTCTCTAAAGTTCAGACTGTGCTCAGCTCTGCAACAAACTAGTGTGGTTTAATGTTCATGAAGACCCCCACACCCATTCTTCCAGACCAAGTCATTTTTGAAGACATTAACACCCTTTTCTCCTAACAAAGCGGAGTCTTTCTGTCCGAAGTTATTTTAACAGCTGTCTGCCTTAGAGTATGTTTCACTACAAAGAAAAGCACTACATTTTTTTGATATAACCATTACTTAAATTTTATTACCATAAAATTTGCCATTTTTTCTTTCCCTCTCCAAACAGCAAAATGATAAAATAATAATAACAATAATTAGAAGGAAAAAACATTGCCACAGGAGACAGTTATGTTTACTGATTTCCCAGTAGAAATTAATTCAAAACAAATTTACATTTTACACTTAAAGAAGATATTAATAATTCATGTTCTCATATCATGAGTACTCTGCATGTCATACACTGGGGTACTTGCAATTTTTCAGTTTATTGGTTTAAAATTTTTATTCAGGAAGTCATTATCATGTTATTTTGTGCTTCTATTCCACTCTGGTAATGTAATAGTCTTCAACTGATTATGTTCAATTAAAATGTATTCAGTTTTACCATTCCTAATTTTCTAGCTTTTAATTTAATTGCTGTAGGCTTCAGTTTTACTTATGTACTATTAACTCACCTTGTTCACTGATTCTGATCTCAGAAATAAGAAGACTACTCCATAAAGACTGCAAAACAGAGTTTGACTCCTCTTAAACCACTTCCGCATAAACGTCACTCCATCTGTTTCAGAGCAGCAATTTCCATAACCCCTGTGAGCAGAACCGGGCCCCATTGTTTTTTCATTTTCTAACAGCCATTCTTCTTTTGTGTAAACACAGAACACTTTTGCCCACTAGTGCACCCCATTTTCCTTTGACAGGCCCTTCCCACAACAGCCTGGGGTCCCACAAGTATCCGCTTGCTCGGTACCTACTGAGCGCTGCTACTGTGCAAGTTCTTGCAAAACCCCCCAAGTCACTGATGTGTTCAGAGCCAGGCTTTGCTGCAGAGGACAGGAAAATGCTTCATTTCTTGTAGGATCAGTGACATGACACAGAAAGGGACCTTATTGCAATCACTGGAGGTTTGATGTCTCAAGATAGACAGCACAAGGGAATAGGTGACCCATGGAAAGGTAGAAGATGGTAATTCAGGCTTTCTTCTGGATTTTTACAACTTTATATAAACACAGGCTTGGGGATGGTTTACCAGGAAGGTCCACAACAGTTTCTGCTGCCAAAAGCAAGTTTCCTTAACCGTGCAACATATAAGCATTGGTCTCTTACAAATGTAGCACAAGTGCTGTCTGAAAAAAAACCCAAACAAACCAACAAAAGAGAATAAAAGAGAAAAATATGTGCCCATCTGACCCTATTTGCAGGGGACAGCAACCACTGACGCATACAGTGACATTGTCAGGTTTGCATTGATCCGTAACTGGTTGACATAGTTTATAGTTCAGCCTTTACAAGTACTAACATTTTGCCTATGTTTTTAAGCTTTTACAGACTGACAAGTTCTGACTGACCTGTGTTCAGTGGTATTCTTCCTAAGCAGGAAAAATTTAGCTTGTAAACTACAAAATGAATGGCCCATTTCAAATCCCCCCTTCATTATTCCAAGTTAAATGACTTGCATTTATCAACCCAAAGTATCCTATGCCATTGTGTTAGGTCCTGTTGTCTCTTTCCGAATTTTTTTATGACTCTTGACTGGCGTAAACAACTATGAATTCTTCCACCTGAGAGTTTATTTTCCTATTTTCAAGTGTCAGTCAGTACTTCCCCGACTTTTTCTCCTGTACTGAAAAATACCTAAAATTTTTTCCTTGTTTCTACTAAGAGGAACCCTTTTCATAGGTATCTTAGAGAAATTTCCATCTGTTAAACACTGCCTTTAATTTTTTATGTGCAAAGACATTTCAAAGACTGAATATAAATAAAATCAGGAGAAAAAATTGTTAGAAAACAATGTCCAGTCATCTGAAACTACTACATTTATGGTAAATATCTTGGGAAAGCATGTTGCAAAAATTGCTTGATATCAATCAGGCACAAAACTCAGTAAAAAAAATTATAGGTACATATGTATGTCCTAATTTGTAATCCTGCTGCACAAGTTCCCCTTGGCCCCAGGTGTTCAAGTTGTGCTAGACTCAGTCTTTATGTATCCTCAGATTGCAATAAACTTGACTTTCCTTTTCTGTGTATATGCATACACTGTTATTAAAAGATCAAAGATCTACCCAAATCTAACTGTCCAATCAGCTTATTATGACCAACTTTCTGTAGTCAGGGCTATGGGGACAGGTAATGTGCTCAGTAACACACTTAATTTGCTTCAGAAACCATTTATACATTAATAACCATAGATGAGGTATTTGTTAAGAAGAGTTTAGATTCACTATTCACTAGGCTTTGTAGAAGCAACAACAGCTCGTGCTTCGATCAAGTCAAATGTCTCCAAGAAGGGTCAGTGACATGAGAGCCTGTGTCATGGCCCCTCTACAAATGGTAAGAGTCTTCCGTCTAGGATGGGCAACACAAACCAAAACTGCCAGAAAAAGAGTAACTTTTTTCTTTCTGTGTGCAGTGATATATCTGTGTCCGTCTTGAACCCAGCCTATGATACAGAGGGTTTCTTTCTGTAGTCAGCAGTAATGATATTTCCATTAAAAATTAATGTCAGCAACACTTCATTTTTAATCTTGGAATGATACTGAAGTCTTTAATCATTCTACAAAGAAACAGTACAAGGAACCTCAAGGTGTAGTGTCCCAAAGCAACTTGGGCACAGGAAAGCAAAGTTTTTTGTTTTAAATTTCAAGCCGCACTGAAGTTGAGCTGAGATTTTGTGTGCCAAGTTTCAGCCTAAAGGGAGGGTGGTTTTGGCTACAGTATAAGCCCTGGAGAATAGGAAGCATCCTAGAGGAAGCATCAAATAGCATTTTACTACTGTATGGCAGAGCAAGTGGCTATGTAACAAGAAAATCACTCAATAGGATAATATCTTATGTTAGCATTTTAATTAAAATAAAGAATATTTGCCTCCATCTTACACTCTACAATTCTCTCTTCAAATTACACAGACATACATAATGTACAAAGCAAACAGAAAATAGGATCACAAATCCTAGCAGACTTGAAACCATGACTCAGAAGCTTTGTGAAAAATATGTGAGAAATAACCAGAGCTAATGATTCCATAAACATTTCTTTGGAGGGAATATTAACATTAACAGGTCAGTAAGGTGTTTCTGGGCATTAAAGAATAAATAACACCTATTATTAATGTAATGGTAAAAAAATGTCGTTTACCACACATTTGCAATACCCTAGTTTAATACATTATTAAACAGCATCCCAGAATGAATTAACACTGAAGAGAAACTCCAGATGTAGAGATGTTTCCCTGTGGTTTTATCAGCAGCAACATGGTTGATGCTAGCCCAATCCTGATCCCAGTGTAGACAGGGCCTTTGGTTTGCTCTGTTTGGTTTTTGGATGAATAACAGCACTTATGCAGGCTTCACGCTGGGCTTGGTGCTTTGATCAAAGCACTTTCCAGTGGGCACAAAATCTGCCTCTAATGTTTGCACCTTAGCTTTCATTTTGAAGCAACTCTCTGTGGTGAGACCCTGCCAATTTAGCCTTGCATACCACTTTCTCCAGCCAAACAGTTGTACAGATTGTCCCCTACAGGGTCTTCCACCAAGACAAAAACAGGTCTTCTCCCACCCATGCCAACAAATGGTCCAGGAACCTTCTCTGCACATCCTCATTGGTTTCCCCCAAGCAGCATCTCTGTTCAGCCCAAATGCAACTGTGGGGGAATTGGTAGTTACTGGCAGCATACATTAGGAGCTAATAAGGTGTGCCAGCCCACTTCTGATAGTAGAAAAGCTCCCAAGGAGACACAGGGCTTTCTTCATTGCCCTTCCTCTTCTCCACCCAGTCATATCACTCTGGGTGAGAAATTAGGTAATACCCAACAGGTTTATTGAGAAAGATGAGCAATATAGCACCGACCAGCACTGGCTGAAAATGAGGTAAAAGCCTTTTCTGCTCACTTAAGTTGAAGGTGATCTCACTGGGGCCCAGGTCAGATGTGTTTATGAAAAGGAATTGCTGATGCAATCGTGGAGGATCAGGCAGATCCATGAAGGGTTCTTGCACTGTCTCCAATCCCCATGGCCCCCAGATACTTACCAAATCAGCAGCCTTTTACTTGGGCAGTAGCACTCCAGCCTGGTTAGTATCTGCCTCCCCAATGTGAAAATTTTTGTTATACACGACTGTGTCTCCCTCTAGTGACCAAATGTCTGTATTTTTGAAAGTCATGCCCCAACATAATTTTTAAAGAGTCTGTAAAGTATCTATCTACCTACAATGTGTAGATTCAACTCTCTTGTCTTCGTTCCCAATTATGCAGCAAGATATGAATTGGATTTTGCTTAAAGCTATCAAAATTTTAAGAGAGTTATAGTACTCAGCAGGCATTGTGTCTCTATTTAAACAAAAAAAGCAGTATCAGACCCGTAGGAATGATAGATATTGATTAAACATTCCTGCTACTTATTTTGTTCTGGCAGCTAATCTTTGTCCAAATATTTAAATCCAGACAGTGATACTTAACAGCAACTCTACTAAATTTATCACTTGTGCTTACTACAGATATGAGGATCACTCTTCCTTATTTCGCAAGCTAGAAGGCATCTACTTATCCTCACCAACAAAACAGTAGCCCAACTGGTTTAAAAGGCACAGAAAAAAAAGGAAAACCATATCCAAAGTTTCATCAGCTGAAGATATGAGTGGAGATGAGATTAACAGAGAAGAGACTGAAATCTTGAAACTTCACAAAAGGACTGCCATTCTGGTTTCATCTCATCTTATCTTACAAGCAATAATACACTTTACACAGATAATAAAAAGCAGCAACAGAGAAAGTGTCAAATAGGGAGGATGTTCTTTAGAGAAGTGAAATCTTTTTATCTTAACCCTAGCATTATGAGGCATATGTGTATGTACCCATCAACAAATGGAATTGGAGCATAGAGTTTAAGAGTGACCGAAGGTTAGCACCATGACACTGGGGAGCAAGGCAAGGCAACACAAAATCTCATGGGTGCCATATCACATTCCTTTACAGAGACAGAACGAAACAGTAAAGAAAAATGACAACACACTGGAGGTATACTGAAAAAACATTGCAAAACAGTTTTTGAAACTCTGTTTTAAGCTGCTAACAGCAGCAACCTAGGACAAAGTAAACTTCAGACTCACATTTCCACTCAAAAATTTTAAGCAATTATTATTATAATAAATATAATTGAAAAAACTATAGTTGAAATTAATATATTTCTTTTTTTATATTGAATTAATTTCCCATAAAATCAATTTAATTTTACAACAGGCATCACTTTTGTTCTCATCTTAGCTGCACTGAGCTTGCCTAAGTCCACAGGTAACAGTTCTTTGGGAACATTCAGAATTCAACGATGTCAGTACTTCTCCTGACCAGGAAAACAGGGGCTGGTTATGCAGCTGCCAACATGTTTGGCCTCAAATCTTCATAGGGTTCCATGAAGTGGAATCAAGAAACCTCTCTGTCAAGTTTTATCATGATCTGAGTTTCTTGTTATCCTGCTTGATCCTCTAGGTCTTTCACAGAAAAGAGGAAAGACAATGTGATTTAAAATCTACAGAAACTGATAAAGTTTGTAAGTGGGAATAATGCCTGGGGCTAGAAGTCAAGCCTATGAGGATCCTTGCATTATTCTTACCTAATTGCAAAAAAAGTGTCGTACCAGTATTTTATTTGGCCTGAAATATTTTTAGGTTTTAATAACAATAAAAAGCATAATATGGCTGCAAAAGGTAGAAGAGCCCTAAAATTTTCCCTAAATCTCACTGTGTCCCTAGTCTGGTTTCAAGTTTTGTTTTTCCTTCTTGGTCAGCTGCAGTTCAGCTTCTTAAGTCTATTTTGCTCCTGTTACAAAGGAATATCTAATCTTCAGTACATGACCTTCATCTCAGGATGATTGTAGATTCCTTGATCATAGAATATGATACCTTAGAATATGCTGTGTTGGAAGGGACCCATCAGATCGAGTCCACCTCCTGGCTATAGTGTAAATATGTGATACAATAGGCGTTTGGGGTTTTTTGCTCTGAAGGAAACCATTATTTTATAATATTTCCTTTTCAATTATCTACATTCCCCGATTTAATTTTGCAGCTTCAAGTCACTGGCTAGAGCAGTAGTACGTCCGTACTGGAAAAAAAACAACAGAGAAGGATAAAGAAATACCACCCGTTTATAAACTATGCAAATACTACAGCCAATTACCCCTGCTGCCAAAGTCCAGCAAATGTTGTGGTGCTCCTGTCAGTAAAGTGCATCCCAGGTCTGCCTGCTACTGTTCTTCTACCTGCCCATAGGTGGCACCAGTCATGTTCATAACACCTGAGTCCGTGTCTGCCAATATCCCTGCAGACCTCGGCTGTAGATTCCACTCTGGTTTCTTCCTTGTTGTCGGTGGAGGTGTTAGTCACCAACTTTAAATATATGCACAAGCAACTTCAGACAAGCTAAGCATGAAACGCTCTTCTTCTATCTGCCACTTCACACACCACTGCCTGAGCAAACAGCTGTGTCCTCAAATGTTAAGGCCAAATAGTAGCAAATACCACTCTGAAGCATACTTATCAGGAAATGTGGCCTTAAAAATGTTAGGGTGTACTTAACATTGTTCTTCTGGACCAGCCTCTGCAAAAGAGAAGCGGCAAACTCAGGGTCCTGACGAAAGCAGCACCAGCCCAGTTAAATAAAGTACACCCAAAATCTGACCAAGTGCAGCACTGACTATAATTTCTACCACAGACCTTTTTAGATTTTAAGCATTAAGCTAAGTCACAAATGTTTGTTCCTGTCACACAAGTTTCAGAATTTTGGTAAAAAGCCAAAAACCTGGAAAATAATGCTGTTCAAGAAGACACATGAGTAGAAGTCCCTAAGATTAAATTGTTAAAATATTCATGTAAATATTATCTCTTTTTTTGCTGTTGTTGTTAATTTTTCACACTTTAAACTATAAATTACCTAAAATAATGTGATAAAATAATTGTCTTGAATTATAGTAAAATATTTTTCTCAAAAATATCAAAAGGGAACATTTCAAGAAAACATTTTTTCCCCCAGAACTGTTTCAGGTTAGATGAGAATAATAAGAACTGATCTTTCTTACAAGCAGGCTTTATTGTTTTTTTCAATGTACCTATGTTTTCCAGAAGAGAAAGCAAAGAATTAAAATTATAATAGAGGACTTATATTGTGTCTTTCTTCCTTTTCTCATGATCTGCCTATTTTTGCCTATCATTTTCTATTTAATTTTTTAAAATTTTACTTTAATTCTGAGAGCCAAAATGTTGGAGAACAGATGTATGATTAGATACCTCCTTCCACCCCCCTCCTCTCCAAACACTGGTGTTTGTCTAGGCCTTACTACATCCAGAGAGAACTACGAGGAAGACTTTACCCCAGACACATGCAAAACTGCTCCAAACAGCCCAGTAACTGCCTCAACTTGCTCTGTCCGCCTCTAAGCCCAGCACATGAGGAAAAGCAGAGAAGAGATGGATCGCTTTTATTATATCTATCAAGGGAAGGACTCATTTACCTAACTTTAGACATCTAAAATGAAGATGTGCGGTTGAAAGCACGCATATAGGGTGTCTCAATGCTCAGTGGAGAATGATGATCCATCTCAGCCTGAAGTAGTTTCTGTGGGTTAAATTGCCCTCCAGATATGTGAGTACCTACTGAACAGCCCACAGAACTAGCTTACACTCCAAGCATCAAATTTATATGAGGGTAAAGACCCTGCTTATGTACCCTGAATTAAAAGGCTGCTTTTGGGAAACAGTGCACACAAAGGTAGCTGTGTTTCTCCTTTCCCTCTATCCTCACCAGCCAGTTGCCATCTGCATTGCTAGGGTTTCAAACCTTGGTCCATCTTCACATCATTGTTTGGGTGGTTTGTTGCATCCTGCGGTGCCCTGCCCTTTACCCTTCTCCTTAGCCCACAGAGAGAAGATAAATATGTACTGCAATTGCCAGGCTTTTCTTTATAGGCCAAGAAATATTCTAAATATATAACACTGTATATACAATACCCTAACACATTCACAAATTATAAAGAATTATAATTCACAAAGGCTAAAGAATTATTATAATTCATTCCTGTTGCAACATTACTTTAATTCACTTTTCAGATGGTTTATTTAAATGATTAGTTATTGCACAATTTACTTTTCTCATTAAAAAAAAAAAGTTTCAACACATTTCAGCTCTGTTAAACTACCTTTTACACATGAATTAGTGTGAATTTTATTGCTGTATTTTCCCAACTTATTAAAAGGGCGGTACTTGGCAAATAAAATTGCAGGATGGATTTATTATTTACAGTCCTAGTCCAAGCTTTCATATCTACTTAATATGGGTAAAGTGTTTAGTTTTCCAATGTAGTCCAGCCGCATGACTGGAATCAAACTTGTAATTGCCTCTTTGGGATTTAAAACTATTAGAGTTGTGCTTTTATGTTCTCTTTTGTTTTGCTTGAATCACTTTTTCAGGTCTATGAAGTACAGCTGGCACAATAAAAGTTTGATCAATGCATAACCATTGCTGTGTGTATTTCTTCCAGATACGTAAAACCCAGGCAAAAAATATTAATCTATGAAAGTGGTCTTTGTCAGCTACTTATTCTTGGAATTAAAATCAGTTTCAGTCTTGAGGTATATGGTTTGGCCTGGGACTTTCCAGTCTGGGTTTTTCAACAGTTTCTTGTATTGTATACATTTGATATATTAAAATGAATAATATCCTGATATAAACTTTCAATTGCCAGGACAGAGTTTTTTTTCTCATACTGTAATACTTGAATAAAATTATCCTGGTAATACAGGAATTAGCATTAGAAAAAGCCTGTACAAGCAGTCTTTGTTTCCTTACCAGTTTAGTCTCCTTTCATGTATCATTGACATTGATGCTGTTGGATCATATTGTCAAATCCTTTGGGCCTCAGAGTCATGCTTTTTGACATGCATGAAATCACCAAACGCCTGCAAAGAAATCGAAAAATTTAACCATTCAGTTTTGGCAACATGAACTGTCTTCAAGTTCTGGAGTACATTAACCTGGTAGATAATTAATTCTTGTTCCCTCAGACTGATTTAGTAGCCTTCTTCAGCTAAAGCCTGACTTTTCTGGTATTGTTGGAGGTTCTGAAGGTGTTCTTCAATACGAACCAAGAATTCAGAATCTGGCCTTCAGATAACATTTATGACACACTACCTTTTAAAATCAAAAGTAAAAGAAAGTAGAAAACAGGGAACATGTCAGCACATACCTTTTTGATGAAAGATTTTCTAAATAATGATGTATAAAAATATTGTGGGTATACCAATATAAAACTGCAGAGCCAGCTTAAACATGGTGATGCCAGAGGTCATGTTTTCAGGAATTTTCACAATATTTGGTGCTTATCTCTGAAAGTTCAGTTTCAGGATTTAAATTATTACATTAGCCTCAGAAGCAAGACCCCAAATAAAATGGACAATAGTTGTGAATACATTTTGAAGTCACCGTTAGCAATTCAGACTCTGGATTCCTACATTCTCTTCATGTTATATGTAGTACATCACATAGCCCTGTGTTGTTCCAGAACATGATTGACTTTGTCAGGCATGTCAGCTGTCCATACACTACAGCAGAAAGCCTCTCACAGCCTCTCACAGCCATACTAATGTATTAAGATATGAGCCCACCTTCACAGGAGTGAGTGGACTTCTTACACTGCCTACCCAGTAGGTTTGCATGAACTTCATGTACAAGACAGATTTTGTGGAAGTATGCATAAAGATGGAGTCTCTAGTTGTTATAAGATGGCCCTCCTAGACACTCTTCATGTATGTATTATAAATATGTTTATGGGAACAGAACTTGCATCAAAACAAATGTGATTTGACTGAAAGCTACTGCTATAGTAGATTTGCCTTGTCTGAGTAGAGATGGCTGTCATACCATCCAGAACCAGACAATACTCAAATTCCTTTTTTCTGTCTTAGTTAACTTAATTACGACATTTTGAATTCTGGAGCTTATATGCATATTTATAAATTCAAGACTTACATCCTGTTAATGCCTTAAAATAAATAGTTAATATCCAAGGAAATTTCAAGCCTTATTCACTGTACCTTTAGCAACACAATGAAGATATTTTGCATATTCAAACATAGTCATATAAGTAGTTAATACTCACTAGGATGATTTTGCATCTATCTTGTACATTGTCATCAAAAACGTGTAGCAAGAACATATTCACAAGTCCACTATGTCCCATCTTTTTTCTAAAACAAAGGATATACACAAGGTAAGAACAATGATCATTCAAGGGAAGACGCCAGTAACCAAAGCCACTAAACTAAGAGAAAGTCTTCAGAATGTTCTGAGATACTCACTTTCTATATAGATATATATTGAACAGACAACTTTTTATTTGTCAGTCCAACAGACATTTCTGACAATTCTTCCACATTATATACTGCGTGGAAATCTTCTGGATTGTTCCTTTAATTAAGAGCCTCAATGTGTTCGTATAACTCTGGAAGACCTGACTCCACTTCACTCGTAGTAACCTTCCTGAAATACCTCAATGATTGAAGAAGTGACTCTGGCATTATTTGGCAGATCTCAAGGAGTTTTCCAAAAACACCTCATTTTTAAACTTTTACTGCTAATTGCAGAACAACATGTTCAGATGGCTTTAGGCATGTTTTCTTCTTTTCTCCACTGATTGCTCAGATCTGGCAACTTCAAACAGTAAATACCCTGGATTGCTTATCCCTTTCTAGTACTTAGGCCATAACAGTCCTCAGATTTTTTGAAAATCCATAGATTTTCATAGGGATCTTCTTGCAACATTTACTACCTAGAAAGAGAAAAAAACCACCATGGCTTATTAGTAAAACCTCTCCCTTCTTGAAAATCAATGGGCATTCAGCTCCTATATTCCTGCCGGTCCTGAGAGTGTTAAGGAAACATCCCGGTCTGACCACTGGCAGACACTTTAGCAGTCACATTCCCAATAGCCAGAGACTTTCACTGCTGGGACTGAAACACCTTCACAGTTGGTGGCTGCAGTGAGCCAACGGGTGCCTTGCTTGACACACCCCAATCATGCAGGCAGACCGGGTTTCCTTACTGGTTCAGACCGCAGGTTTCCCATAGCAGTCTCAGATGTCCATGAAGCAATTTATTTATGGCACAGTAATAGAAGAAGCAGCTCGAGGTGGTGCCTCCGGGGAGAGCCCCCAACAAAAGACCCCCCTCACAATCTACGTGCGGGCAAGTCTCGCTCTTCTCGAGACTTCGGCTCCTGCTGTGTCTATCAGTGTCCATTCACCTGCCTGGCTACTAGTCTTTGCACCCCTTGTTATGTGAAGGATTGGCAGTTCACAGCCTCTTGTCTCTCTGGGCTCTCACCCAGAGCTCAATCTGCATCTTGAACTGCAGCTTACAAACCGAGCTACCTGCATCAGGTGTATTCCTCAGCAGAAAGTTGGACTTGGGATGTTGAAAGTGCAGGTCCATGCCATGAATTCCTCTCTATCAGACCTGCCTTAAGAAGAGGTTTTCTGCACCCTCCCAATAACCTCCCATTCGCACTGCTTCCCTGTCAAAGGCTAGTCTCTCTATTGTGGCAATACTTGTGTGTTTATAT
The DNA here is from genome assembly GCA_013397115.1 of Edolisoma coerulescens. Classification (NCBI taxonomy): domain Eukaryota; kingdom Metazoa; phylum Chordata; class Aves; order Passeriformes; family Campephagidae; genus Edolisoma; species Edolisoma coerulescens. Next base: position 112,139 of record VWZW01007676.1, on the reverse strand, counting down.
TCAAGACTACTTTTTAAAATTTCCTTTTAAAAAAATTATTTCACATAAACTAAAGGATAGTTCTACTACGGTGAGGAGCTGGGGCCAAGATAGAAAGAAAATTTCCTGAAATGATTTTTCAAACGAATATTTTCTAAAGCCTTGTAGTGTTCAATAACCAGAAATGTGGGCTTCTGTCACCCTCAGCCCTCTCATACCACCATCACATCCCAGCATGGGAGGATGGGAGCTGTAGAAAGAAATCCTTTTGTCAGTCTGACATATCTCATCCTCTGTATGAAAATATGTTTGTCCCATCTAGCTCTTGCTATCAGTCTGAGAATTGGTTTGTCAAGGTTTAGGCCAGTTGAAACATGTGCAAAATAGTTCTCTAGTTTTGACTGTAGAGATTATGATGTGAAAAACTTCAGCAATAGAACTTCAGGCACAGCTGCAAGTTGGATGGTGTGAGGTATCTGTGAAGCTTCTAACACAACATTCATGTAGGATAGTTGCACTACATTTCAAATTGTCCTATTTCAAAGTAAATTACTTTCCTTTCACAGCACAATAATTGTTAACTGGGAATATTTGCACGTACTACAGGGGTACACACAGAAGACAGACTAATGGAAAGATCGTTAATTTATTTTACCAGTGGCATATAATGGTTCTTTAGCACTTCTCTTCTTCTCTGTTTGAAGAAAGAGGCTTGAGGGAAAGATGTACTATATGTCTTTCTATCTTAATTGAAATTAGATATTTGTATAAAGACCTACAGTGTCATTTGTAATGCTCCACTCTCTGAAACTGCTGTTTCAATCAAGTGTAATACAGGAAACAAGATGTGCAAAGCTGGAAGGTAGATAACATGTTCAACCATACTTGGCCTAGTATGTCTTGACTCTCACAAGAAGGCCAGAGTGGCAGGTTCTGGAGGCTGAAAGTCAAATACTTTGCTGTCATAAATGCTGTACGGTGGTTCATGCTCCATATACCTTTCCACCTAAACCACTGCAAAGCTTTTCTCATTCACAGCCATCATCAAAAAAGTAGAGGACAGTTTAACCTCCATTGTTCTACTGATCTAAACATCTGTGCTGAAGCAACCACCAAAGAAGAACTTTAAAGTCCATGGTAAACATAATTATCTTAGTTTTTGGCCAGATCTTCCACTAACTAGAAACTCAGTTCCCACAGGATGCCAAAAGACCACCAGAAAACCTCTTGTCAACTCACATGGTTGTATGATTTGGATGAAGTTGCAAAACTTGTGTTAGTAAGACTCCTTCTGCCACTACCAGTATTTCTGGACCTCTCAAGCTTTTTATTCCCTGCACATTATACACATACATAAGAGACGTGAGTCTGGCATGCTCAGCCATGACAGGCACGTTCATGACCCAGAGGGAAAGCATACTTCAGCCTGAACTCCTTGAAATGACAACTCCTTCCCTCTATTTTGTCATTGGCTTTCCTTCCCTCAGAGACTCTGTATACCATGTCTCATCAGTAGATGATGGATCAGAAGAGAAACCAAAATGTTTCTACTGCATATGCATGAGAACAAGACCTAATTAAGAGGATGAGAGGTGGAAATTGGTTGTGCAAGACCTGCATGAAACACATTTCTCTGCTCTTCTCTGTGAGCTGTCTTCACATTCAAATACCTCCTGGTGCTGTGGCTGAAAGAAAATTTCTTGGGGTTGAAAGAAAATTTCACCTTTGCTGGAAGTCCCCTCGTTAAGTCTGCTGTTGCTGGGAAACTCTGTGCAGCCTTTCCTCAAGGCCGAACCCTATAGTCTTAATCTTTAATTAGCTTTCCCTTGACCCCTGCATAAGGCTTGCCACTGGAAGACTTCTCCACAGGGTGAGGAAGACATTTGCTTGTGTAAGTAAGACCTTTCAATAAATCTCTTTAGAAGTGCTCAGGCTAAGAGAGCTGCTAGGACCTACAGAGCGGTCTGCCTTGGGTTCACAGTAACAGGGTTTTCTGTAGAATACTCTGGAGTGGCTTCCAATTAATGTCATTTCAATTTTGCCTCTTTTGTCTCTCTGACATTGCCTGGGTTCAGGCCATTCCCAGTCATGAAGATTTTACACACGACAGAAGAAAAAAAAGTGCTGGTTTAATAAGTCTTCACAAAGAGACCCCTTGCTCTCTGCAACTCAGCTAGGCACCCACATGCAAGGAGCCTGTCCCTCAGCTAAAGGGGCATCATATATTGGGCACAGACATGAAGTATTCCCTGTCAAGAGGTCAAGGAAGTTTTGTGGCACTGTTACTTCAGATCAGTTTCAGCTGGAAACAGTTGTGGTTTTGCAAAAACTTACCACAATACTTAACCTCAAGGCATCTTCCTACAGAGCACCACCACAAAGCTGACCTCTCAGATCTCTCCATGGTCAGCAATGGGAAATAGGCACTGTCAGAGAAAGGCATAGTTCAGGACCCTGCTGCTAGTGCCCAGAACTGCCCTCTAAAAAGTTTCTCTCTCTCTTCATTGATTATAGGTGGTACGTTGGAAGGTGAAACTGTATTTTGGCAGTTGCAGAAAGCTGGGTGGAAGTTTCACTGCAGCTTCACTTTGACAACTACTTTTCCTAAGAATGTTTTGCATTTCTCTTGGGTGACCACAATATTAGCCAAACACTGTGAAGTAGGATTTTCATCTATTAGAAAGGAGGCTTTCTTCCACCTTACTGCTTTTAGTCATGGGAGGACTTCCTCCTGCTTCCTTCAGCCAGGAAGTCATATGATTTCCTGAGCTTTCCAGCACTGGGCCACAGAATGGGCAACACCTTCATAGCTGGAGTCAAAGGGAAAACCTCATCAGGCATGTAGAAGTCACTCAATTGTGTGAGGAAATGATGTGTCTCATCTTCAGTCACTTGGGGTTAGCTGCCCCAGGGATGCCATGGCCTGCAAACCATTAGTTGTTGGTGCATCAGCCACCCATCCACTAAAATCTCCAAGGGTCTTCAGGCAAAATTTCTCTGCTTTCTGGGATTATTTTGGTGGTAATGTGGTATCTAACAGCCTTCCTTTTTTGAAGTGGCCTCAAAAAAGTTCTCTTGTCATCACTCAACATCAGAGAGTTTTTCCTCTGTGTCAAAGAAGACCAGATGCCTTAGTTCTCTAGGTCCAACTCACATGCTCAAAGGTTTCTCTCAACAACAGCCCTGTCATGTGGACCAAATCTAGGAATTTGTGTGTTACAATGCTGCTCTCAGTGGAGAAATATTTAACTGGGAGGATGTGTCTCCAAATGAAGGTGTTTGCTGGGAGTACTTTTTCTGACTCTGGCCACAGATTCTTTGGACTTTAACTGCTACACTTTCCACGATTCACTCCAAAGCAAAAGAAACTCACTCTTGTACAGACCCTCTTGACATGATTCCATCTTTCAAATGACTGATTACATCGTCACTTTCTATTTCTTTTCTCGTAAGTACTGCTACAACACTTACTCTTTTAATTTTCTTCCCCTTTGCAACATGCTGCCCAACACAACTGCAGTCAAGAAAAATCTCCTAAAGGAATTGTTCTTCCAGGCTTGTATTATGCTTTTCAAGAAGCACCTTCACAGTTCAAAAGTAAAGAAGTAAAGAAGTCTTGGGCATGTGGATACTAGGGGTTTGTCATGAATGTACCCTGGGGGCCTGTGATCTGCTTCAGTGGTAATAGCGCAGCTACATGTGGTGACTAAGATCCTGACACCCAGGAAAAACAACAATAATAATTTTTTTGTCCATCTGAATATAATTTTGCTGTGTTGACATATATACCTTGAGTCCTTTCACTGTGAGCTTCTTCTTGCACTAGAGCTGTTTCAAGCTGCTTAACACTTCCTTGTGGTGGGACTTCCCTTATTTTCATAAAGTATTTTGTTTCTTTCCCAACAGCATCCTCCATGTTTCAGATTGCTGCCTCATCCCAGCTGTTTATGGACACCCTGGCACTTCTGCTCTTCTTGGTACCCAATACTAATTGGTAGGTAGTCACCCAGTCCATGGCTTTCCATTTCTTAGGGGAGATTGTTTTGCAGCATTCACTTCATTTGTGGTTCCTGAAGTCTTAATTTGCAATGCAGTGATTTACATTCTGCTGTGATCCAGCTTTAGTTCATTCTTCCTGAATTTTGACTGAACAGTGGTATTCCCTCTTGTCTTGGTCACTTATGTCTACACTGTCATGTATGTTTTCACCTCCTGTCATGCATCATGCATCCTTTTCCCAGGAAATCTTCTGTGCTGATAACAGGCCAGCAGGTGTTTCCTACCAAATGTTGTGGCTGCTCATCTCTTCTTCCAGTCCCACCTACCTTGCCCAGGACAGGAAGTTTATATTCAGAATATGATGCAAGGTCCTGATAAATTATAGCCTATAGCATGGGGAGCCTATTTTTTTGCAGTGATCAGTGAGTATCCAGACTGTCATTTCTTCCTCTTTGTACCCACTTTAGAGGTTTGACTACTGTAAATCATACCCTTTTCTTGGACACTGAGGTTCCTTTGCATCTCACTCATGGACGTAGCTGCTGAAATACCTGAGCTATTGGTACCAGAACCTTGGGAGGTGATTTATTTTTGCAGTTTCCAGCTTTGCCCATGTTTCTGGACACAAAAGTTAGAAAAATACCATTTTACTTGCCTCTGCTATGGAATGGATTCCACATGTATAAAGTTTTTTATGAAGTGAAAGCATTTTTCTGTGTTAGGACTGATTTTGTCAGCATGTCAAACACATAGAGAGATTCTGACCTTTCCCTTTGCATCTATAGTCAATCTGTAGTTCTCCAACAACTAGGGTTGAAGAACTCTGTATTTCATTTGTCCTACTAATGCAGGCAGTGTTAAAATCCAAATTGAAGCTCTCTTTTGCCTTTCTTGTGTCTCATGAATACAGAATACTTTTTCCCCAGTTGTTTATTCAAAACTGAATATCACAGGTTCTCCTTTGGCCCGATGCAGCTAATTAGACCTACGAAGCTAGCTACATTGTTATCCTTCTCTTTGCCATGTACTGTAGCCAAGAAGAGTGCTGTGTCACTGTTGCTGCTGGAGTCTCTTGGGGGTGCTCTCCAACTGCAGGCACCAACTGCACTGTACACCCTGTACTTTTCTGTTTGCTTATTCGTCATGCTTCTGCAAAATTATTTACTTTGTGGTTGGACTCAAATAGCCTTATCAAAATGCAACTCTTCAGTAAAGGTGTAATGAAACATTTGGACCTCATGAAAAGAGAATGTTTCGCTATTTTGCACAGGGAAGTTTAGGACGAGGGTGAACAAGTTCTCAGCTGTTGAGTCAGCATTTGGAGGGAGAGGGAAGTAAGGGTGAAAAGGATCTCTCTAAATTGCCGGAGCATTATTTTCTTTTAGCACAGTTTTGACGGTCAGAATTGGAAACAGTGTCAGAACACAAAGCTGCAAATAAAGGAAAATGATGCTTCAATCTAGATGCAAAAGCAAATTCACAGCTGCCTGTAAATTAAAACTAAGACCAGCTCAGTAGAGCCCACATCTGCCTGTGCTTCAGGCTGATGGGGTACCAAGCAATTCTTACCTGCCAAGAGGATAGCTGTGTGCACGTAGTGCTGAGTCCCCATAATATACTGTCCCAACAGGCAGTGTGTCCTACATGACGGTGAACACCTACTTTACACAGTGCTATAGTCCCAGACCAGGGCTGCCTCATATACATATATGCATCCATGTCCAAAATTACTCTCACCTGGGCTAGATTTTTAAAGATTGCTGAAGGGTGCAGGTAGAGAACTCAATGGGAATGGGGCATGGAAAACAATTTGCCTCTGTTGGTCCCGAATGTGTTTGAAAATCTGGTTATGTTTCAAATATAAGAATGAATTTGATGAAAGTAAGTTTGATTGTTTGATCCTTCAAATTGTTTAATTTTTGCCTGAGATGACATTCCAATGGGACAAATTTTATTTATGCTCATGTTTTCTCCTAATTGTTTATGATGCAATTGAGTATGATAGAATTTTAAAAAAATATTCTTAATAAAGAATGACTGTAAAACTTATATCTTCATCTGTAGTGGTAAAAAGATCCTTTTTAGTAGCATTCCTTACCCATATTAGTTCTTTCTGCATCAAATATTTTTTCACAAATTCCTTTTTACATTTTGAACTATCTTATATACATCTAATAGGACAGGGGCACCTTGAGAGGTAATCAACATCTGCAAATCTCAAAAAAAATGGATTCGAATTTATAAGATATTCCTGTTGACTTGGGCCCAGTTTGCACTTAGATTTTACAAACTAATGATGCTATACCAGAGGGGACAGAATTTGTATCTGTGAAGTGTATATTAGCTTAAGCTCATTCCTGGAACAATATAGAATTATACTTTATTGAAAGTGTAACTGCAGTTGTACCATAGTTCTAACAGCTGTAGTTAAAATTTTGAGTTTAGTATAAAATGAAAAAAAAATTTAAAAGAAGAAGCAAAGTGACTTGCTATGATACTGCAGAGGAGCTAGAGAGAACTTGCTCTATACTGTGCTGTAAATGCATGCTGATGGCAAGTGATCAACAGTATGTATTTCAATCTTCACAACACTCGCACAAGTGTCAAAGTGGCACCAAATAGCTGAAATCTGATCAAAGCTTTTGAGCAAGGACCCAGTGAACTTACAGAGGACTGTTTGAAGGCCAGCCATTTCCAGTCTCAGTAATCTTGAAGGGGAGACAATCAGTCTCACTGAGGGAGGACTGAAGATTTCCTCCAGCTCTAGGGGAGAGAGCAAAGTAAAGTGCCTCAAAGAGGTATGAGGACTTGCTCCTCCGACCTCTGTGAAAAGTATCTCTGCTCTGACACCCTGAGAAGAGCATTGGTAATCAGCCTACAGATATTTTGGCTTCTGGGTAGCTTACCTGACAGACATACCCATCATCTTCAATGCCTTCTCAAACCTCACTAAAACCTGGGACAATAACTGTCCGGTTATACCAAGTTCAGGTATGCAGAGCAGAAGGACTGTTTAGATGTATACAAAGAGGTATACCTTCAAGCGTGTCCAAGAAGGAAAGAAAACAGCACAGCAACCTAGAAAGCTAATCACATATCCTGGGCTTTTCTGGGCACCATTGAGTTTGACTTCTCAACATTAGGAATTGATTAGACAATGTAACTAGTAAGATGGGAAATAGCCCTGTCCCATCAATCACACAGAGAGAAGGCTTCTTACAGGTTCCCTTCAGCACTGAAATCAGGAGATCTGCAGCAGCTGCCCTGCCTTAAAGATCTGACTGTTCAGAACCATCAATGAGTTTCATGGTTGCAGTGACTCACTGCAGGAAGTAAATGAATGGGAAAACTAAGAAGAAAAAGTGATTAAAAATGAAAAGCAAAAAAAAAGTATTAAAACCCCCCAGCAATCTTAGTATCTTAGACTACATATTTGCACTCCATTCTTCTAACAAAAGACAATTATGAGTTTGCGCGTGTGCACACACACTCTTGCTTATTATATGCTTTTTCGCCTCATCTGGCAGCCGCTTTCCAGTCCAGCAGACACTAACATCTAATGAGACAAACTTCCCATTTTCAGACTAATCAGTCGGCTGCACTAATTGCAAATGCAAATATGCAAATTTATATTAATTAATTACTCTGCTAATTAGTTCTGCAGTCTTTTTGGGGTAATAAATCATTGTGCAGTGGAAGGGAAACACGTCCTGTCCCATTTCACTCCACATAAAAATTTAATGTACTAATTGAAGAAAATATATTTAAAAAATCCTGATTCTGACTCCACTGATAGGTTCCCTACAGAAAGGTATGATTGTAAGAAGTCTTGCACATCCCCAGCAAATGCCATCACTAAGGTTCCTGTTAGCAATATAATTATCACATTATGAGCTCCAGGAAAAGCCAGTTTGCTGTGCTGCAGGCTGTGACTCTAAGCTCCATAGCTGACACATTTTGCAGCAAGTGCTGTTCATACATCCATGAAAGATAATGTGGAGGAAAACACTCACTTTGCTCTACCTGAATGTCCTGTTAAGGCTTCCACTTAAGTCCCAGGAATCTGGGTCTGCTATATATACACTTTAACTCTGCAGCCTCATTAGATCACGTTTGAATGGGTTGTTCAGGGAGAATGAAGAGTAGCTGAAGAAGAAACTGCTTGCAGAGCCCTTCCCTGGTCTTGAATTTTGCTTTGTCTCTGATCCATTTCAACAGGGAACCTTCAATTCCCTATCTGGCACCACCTCTCCCTTGCAATCCTCACCTTGCCATTACACCCTGGGAATAGGGAGGGTCATTCCACTGCCCCTCCACTGGTGTTTTGCCCAGCCTCAGGTGATCTGTAGTCTTCTTTCCCCACACCAATATCTGGAAGGTGCAGCAAGTTCCCCATACTGCCCTAGCAATGGCATTCAGGGCATCATGCTCATAGAACCTTAGGTACTAAAGCCTGCCAAGGTGTGAAGGTCAATATGCAAGGTGGGGCTTATTCTATGTTTTCCTTTTTTTAGGACAGGGAAAAATCCCATCCCCATAGCATAACAAACCCAACAGCACCTGGCTGCAAAAAAAAATCCCCTCATCAAATGAAGCTATGCCAACCAGTTCATTACAGGCATTCCGGGAGCCAAAGACCCTCCTAAGAGTTTTAGAAAGGCATTGAGCAAAGTGAACCCTCTTCTGTCACACAAGTTCAGGCTAACTAGAAATCTTCCACAGCTCCCGGGTTTTTCATCGCCCACTTGCTTACTTTTTTTTTTCACAGTTGTGTACCATTGTTTCCATTAATGTGAAACATCTACAGAGAATTTTCTTGAGAGTTTGAATGTATCTTAAGTTAACCTGCTTTATAGATGTAGGTTGGAAACCAGTCAAAGATGTTATAAAAGTCAACAGAGGACTTCTATTATCAGAAATTCAGACAACTCACATGTCATAGTCTTCCATTTAAAAAAAAAATGAATCTAAAGCATTAGCAAATATTTTGCTTTATGCTTTAAATTATTTGTTTTAAATTGAAACTATAAATGAGATTTACAGGTAATTAAATTCCAAGAGCCTTTATCATTCTAGATTCAACCAGAAGTTGAGCTGTATACTTTTCTCATAGTTTGAAACCCTAGGATAGCTTATTTCTTATTTATTTTGCTTTCTTATCCAAACACTGGAATAAAATATTGTTAAACTGATAACCTGAAGTCCTGTGATTTAGGCTCTAGGAAACAAAGGAAAATTAAAAATAAACCTAAAATAGCTTAAATTGAAAGAGCAGTTTATGGAACAGCCAAAGATAAAATTTATTTTTCAAACAGTTGTCTTTTTTTTTTTAATACTAATATACACTAATGGGTATGCCATTCAACATCATGCAAAGTAAAATATTTATTTAAAAGCAAACCACCTTTCATCTTTCTAGGTTTGCAGGATCCTGGAGTCACGTGAGATTCAAATTTTTTGTTGTAGAGTGCAGGCCTCCCCACCTGCTGAGAGTTTTGCAGGGGCTTTTTTTTTAAGGTCTACAAGATTTCAGAGATTATTATGTAAAGATTTTAACAAAACTTATCAGGTGCCTCTTAAATAATGAATAGATATGAGATGGTAATGTTCTGATTGTCTGTAGTTTGCTTTAAAGGGTTGCATTTAAATTGTAATTGTACTAGGACATGAGATGTAACTTAAGACATTTGATAAAACCCATCCTTTGATGGGTTTGCTTCTATTAGAAAGCTTCAACAGAACATGCATATTTTGCAAATTGTAGTAGGTATGAACAAAAGTGTCTCCTTTTTCTTTTTCTTTTTCTTTTTCTTTTTCTTTTTCTTTTTCTTTTTCTTTTTCTTTTTCTTTTTCTTTTTCTTTTTCTGATTGTGTTCAGAATACTTACAAATAGTAAAAAAAAAAGCAATGCTAATAAAAATTCCATCATGATAATCTATGTTTCACTTACTTCTGGCTGATATTCATTCTCTTGTCAGGACTGTAAAATCAAGACTTTTCTTAACATACAGAACAGCAAGACCCATTTGGTATCCAAGATGAAACCCAGATGAGTGTTAAGATTGACAGTGTTTTCACCCTTGTAATTAGCTATTCACACAAATGGGGGTTTAGTTTGCACTTATGCTTGGAACATGGCACCTCTTCATACAGAGAGCATCATTCACATGTTAACATTTTCACTTTTGTTTTGTGTTGGCAAGTAAACCAGCATACTTACTACTGAGTTCTGTTAGCTGTATATTTTGCTTATACTTTTCACTATTTATTAGTATTCTATTCAGAAATAATTTAATGTGAGCAAAGCATGAATAAGAACTATGTGAGGCTCCTCTCCTTTGCCCTCCTCTGGAGGAGGACCTCATCTGCCTAAAGCCACTCTGCTGCTTCCAAGTGAGTAATTTCTGTAGGCATGGTGCTGGGGCACTGCTTTCCAATATCTTTTTCTTTAAGGGTAAAGATCCCCCTCCCTCACTTGCTGAGGGAAGGATGGGTGGCCTCAGTACAACAGAATATGTACCGCGCTGCTGAGCTTATTTGCAGTCTTTTTCTTGGTTGTGTACTGACTCAGTAATGTCTGGAGGAAGGGCACAGAACTAGGAAGCCTTATGGCAATACAGGAACAGTTGCCAGAAATTCATCAAGGATTTTGATGGGTTCTGAACAAGTCTGTTCATTCTAAATTGAGGAATAAAAGACTCAATGATAGAAGAGAAGGCAAAGGGATGGCTGAAACATCTCTGTTTTGCTAGAGCTGAGATGTGACTGATTTGCTCATACACGGTAAGGGTTTAAACAGAAAAAAAACCCAGAATTAAACATCCTAAATGGATTCAGTATGGCTCAATATATACAGGCTAGACAACATGCTACCAGAAGAAGTGGATTTCCAAAATGTATGTTTAGAAAAAGGAATTGATATGCCTATCAGAGTTAATTAATAATTAATTATAGTAATACTTTTGGGTCATGCTTCAGGGCTGTCAAAATTCAGCAACTGCTAGAGAGCAGGCTGAGATTTAATAGGAGTAATCTCTTTTTAACCTTCATGTACAGACTTTAGGGGTCTCTTTTCATCAAAGGCTAATGGTAGAAAATATATATGAGATAAGAATGATCTTAGGTCTAAACAAACACCAAAAATTACTATGTTCTCACTTGTGGACTATATGTCTACGTGATCCTTCATCTTACGGGAATGAATGGCTCTTGAAAGTTCATTTAGTCTCTTTTCTAATTCCTTATAAGGCTAGAATGCAAAAGGAATGAAAAAAAAGGTTAAGGAAAACTTGATCATTCAAGTGATCAAGCAATAGAGGTAGCATAATACTTCTATTGTCTTTTGTACCCAACAAATTAATTCATATTGTTTATCTCTTTAGAAACAATTGCATCCACAATGGACAAGAGGACAACTATCAGGCTAAATTAACATAAAGATCACATATAAAATCATTGGGGGAAAAAAAGGAGAACAGACTAATGGTGGAGAAAAGAGAAGCCCTAAAGGCAAACAATAGAATTAATAAGTATGGTAAATGCAAACCACCTAAGCAAAAAATAAAAATAATGATAGGGGAAATAATAGTGAAATATGAAAATCATTTTTCTATACTGAAGCTCCATGTCCTCAGCTCTTTGCCTCCTGGGACTCCAAGCACAAGGATGCCTTTTCACCCAAGTAGTAAGATGTCCAGAGAAGCAAATGGAGACTTCTGTTCATCTCTCTTACAGGAGTAGAGCGCTGTTTTCCTCTCTCTCCCACATTGATGCAATACCATCACCACAGCTCAGAGAGTGCATCTGTATGAAGAACCACACTTGGGGCCAGGCCAGGGGAATATTAAGATACATAGCAATGGGGTAGCCCAGGGCTGGGACACTGTGGTTTGCTGTCGCTGTTATACCAGGAACGGCGAGAAACGACACAGATTCCAGTCCAAAGAGAAAAAGAATTATTTATTAATTTACAAGCTGGTTTTTATATTTTAGTTCGGTTGAATGGCACAAGGCCATTGGTCCCTTACCATCCACCTCCTTAGAATGATTGGTTAGATCTTACAACACCCATTTCAAAATATTTCTCTGGTCAGTATCACAACAATAGTGCAGCAATCTTGCACCTGCAAGATAAAGGGATTAGTTTACAGAAACTTCTAACTGTTTTCAGCCAGTGAAAAATCTTTCTGCAACCCAGGTTTCAGCGTCCACAGTTTACAGCTTCCCAAGGCAGCAGCAAGAAGCATCTCTAATATAAATCAAGGTGTGAAGCAATTCACTGCTTCAGGGACATGTGTGCAGGTCACTAGTGCAGGTCAGAAAAGTGCAACTAAACCACCACATCCCTACTGGAGAGAAAAAGGTCTGGCTTCCTCTTTTTTATTGTATTTTAAAGTCCTTTGCTCAACTTGTTGGAGGATACCTCACTGTACCACACTGAGGCAGAAGCAATAAACCTGTGATGTAACAGGTTAAAATGAAGTCGCGGCTGCAAAGTGCCTTGATATAGTTACGGGAAAATGAAATTAGAGAATTATTCCAGTGAGTTATCACAAAAATTCCATGTTTGTTTTCAATCCCAGCCATGATAAAGTGTTGAAATATTGGTTGGTATACTCCCTCACAGTATTTTCAACAGAAAAACTGCATTTAAATTTCAGAAGCGGACTGTTTCCTGCTTTGATGTACAAAGTAGGGAGGAACAGATCATTGCCAGACACTTAAAGGAGAGAAATGCCTATTTAGTGAAAAGCTGAAAGAAAATACTGTCTTTCGGTTGAATATTTTTTCATCAGTTAATTTCTTTTAGAGTATCTTAATTATTTCTCTTTGTCAGCTTTTTACTCATCCAGAATCAAATTTATCTTTGTGCAGAAACACAATAGGAACTATGAAGGCTAAGTTTGTAGCTGATCTTTAAATCACTTTTCCTATATAAAGCATGTAAATTCACACCTTTTCTTCTGTAAGAGTAAAGACATATTTGTCATATTTGACTCTAGCTTTACATAAACAATGGTTAAATAAAGCATTAGCACACAAGATTTGATCAAAGAAAAGGGGTTTTGACCATATACCTACAATTTAAACATCTGACTTGCATGAAAATGAATTATTCAGCTTTTCTGGAATTGAAGAGGAAGCGCAGTTAGGTCTAGACTGATTTTATCAGACTGTGAACTGGCTGTGGCATAAATTGAGAAATACTTGAACTATATTGGGCTGGAGAGGAACAGAAAAATGTTTATGCTATGCTGAATTACCTTCACATGCTCCATAGACAGCAGTATTACTGACCTTTATTTTTCTGCCCTGCCCTCTGTCTATCCTCTTCTAGCTCATACCACCATTGCCCCAGATAAATAGCCATCAGTACCATCACTCTTGCCTCAGTCTATCACTGATAAGATATTTGAGAAGGCAATCAGCCCACATGGAGAAAACATAAAAGTGGAAAATATATTTGTGCTTAGAAAATGGAAACATTACCTTTATACTTAGGACTTGAACATGCCGGGCTCTCAAGTGTTTTTCTAACTGCCTGAGCACCCTTTTTTCCTAATCACTTGTAGATATAATAATTTGCAGATATAAATTGGGTTATGTGCATGTGGTAGCAGTGTGCATGCAATTCACAGTAATATTCACAGCATTCACCTCTGGGAAGTGTTCCCTTATGGTTTCAGTCAGGAACATATGTTTTAAGTATATAGTCAGAATAGAGATTTTGTTATTTTCCTTTGAGGTTGAAAAAGAAAATTGTTTCCTTCCATGATCATCTCAGAATTTAGAATTAGGTCAATGGGAAGGGCACATGTGCAGAGACTGAAAGTTGCTGAGCTCTCAGTGTATTTCTCATTGTACATCTGACTCACCATGGGAACTTGAGCGATAGCCCCTCTGTCTATGAAACACTCCCTGAACCAGCAGGCACTGAAGCTAAATTTCAGCTCATACAATGCTGTAAGATCTCTATTTGCCATGTGCTTAAAGAAGCACAAGATAACTTTCACAAGTACAGAAAGTAAAATAAAGTAGCTTTCTCTTGCACAGCTCAAATAAAAATCCATGGTGCTTTGACTATTTTTTCCAGCCGCAGATGGAATTTCGCCATTTTAATAGTTTTTATTCCATAATGCTAATTTTGTGCATAAACAGTCATTAACTTTTCATCAGTGTCTTCATGGATTAAACAGTCCCTAAGTACACATTGACAGCACAGATCGTTATGGACACTTATCATTTAAAATGGAAGAGAACAGAGGTTTTGTGTGTGTATACATCTCCTTACTCCCTCTCTTTCACAAACTATAAGGTTTAATAGCAGTTAACACTAGACCACAGCACTTCTAAATAATGATAGCCCTGCCAGTTCTAACTGGCATTCCAATTAGTCTGACAGTTCTACTAATTAAGAACATTAAACTTTTAAACAAAGGCTATCTTTTTTGTATTGTGTTTGGCAAAATCGAATTGAGGGTATAAGGAAGCCTGAACCTCTACTTCCAAGAATTGCTGATGATTAAAGGGAAAAAAATATTTGGGGAGCATGTAGAAACATTTAGATATGGTAGTTAAATAAGAAGGATAGGCTATCTGAATTGTAGAATTCAGAATACTGTAAATGACAGAGAAATGGATTAAAAAAGTGAAAACTGCAAATCCACAATACATGGCTGAAAGAGGTTTGCCTTTTGGAAATAATGATTTAAGCCAGGTGCTATAGGGATTTCAGTACATTAGACAAACTGAGACATTCCTTTGTTTGAAGAAAGATCACTTTTCTAAATTTTCTTTCCTTCAGATATGAAACAAAAGCAAAGAAAAAAGTATGTTCCACAATGTACATTTTCCAGTGAATATTTGTTTCAAATCAATAATTTAAAAAAAATTTCTCTGGTTTTTGTTTTAGATATTATATGCAATTTTCAAAAGACGCATCCTTTCAAATCCCTTTGAAGTGATTTAAAGATCTTACTTTTCCTAAGTACCTTATTCTCAGAATGAAATTTCATTATACTGCACTTAGAACAAAAAGTTTTTTGCCAAAAAATAAATACATTCTTCCGAAAGAAAATAATTATTTTTTTTTGTCACTTTATATTACAACGTCAAACTGCAAATATCTTCTTCATAGTCAAGATTTCTGTTTCTATGGGAGTAAGAGCATTTGCACAGAGTCTCTGCAAAAAAATCTTATTGCTAACTTATGCCACAAGAACCAGATGAATAACAGACTGGATGGAAAGCAATATTTACTCCAAAGCCCACCAACCTGAGTATCACAGATTTCATTCTTCCAGCACCCAGCCTTCAGGACATAGTGCAGGAACTATGAATCTCTCAGGATTTGGTCTCATGCCGTAATGCCAAGTATATTTCCTATGTAGCCTCACCAAATCATTACTGCACTGCCTGTATTCACACTGTTTAAGGATTTAGAGATACTGGGAAAGATGGCGATTCTAGTCACCATCTGCTGACATCAGCTGTCTTCAAAATTCATAGCAAAGTACCCTTTTGAGAGAAATTTTACCTAGATGGCTTTACATAGCAAGATGTCTTACAGGTCGAAATGCAGAATGCAGACGCCAGCATGCCTCTCTAGGCAGAAAGCGCACTTCAACCCAAGTTACACATAAAATTCCTGAACACAAGAACGAAACCCTGAACATACCATGGTACACTCTTCAGAATGCATGCCTTTGAACAATTTGTTAAGTGCAATTTTTTTTCTCTTCTGGACACACTGCAGTAATTAACTTGAACTGCTATACGTATTTCTCAAAAAATAGCAACTGAATTAAAAGTGATCTGAAAGAAACCAAAATAAAGCCAGATACATCAGATACATATTGTCTAACACTGTGAAAAATATCATGGGAAGAAAAAAAGGATTTCTAACTTGCAAAAATATATGCATATTCAGTACTGTTTCTGCTGACCACTGACTGTTTCAGCATTTTGCAAACTATGTCCTGTATGAACTTTTCCCAGCACTTCAAGAGCCTAAAGAGGCAGGCTCACAGTAAGGCCACATGAGCCAGGTAGAAAGCTAATAAGGCAGAACAGAGGGGAAACACACTCAGCAAGCCACAGTCTGTTCTTAGGAAAGGGATTTTGCCCTGAAAATAAGGTTTTTTGCCTAACTTCTGGGTGCATTCTGGCCATGGTTGTTTTAAACTATTTTGAGATTCAAACTAGTCCTCAGCCAGCCAAAGGACTGAAATGAAAACTTCAGGCTGCCAAATGATACGCAATTTCCTTTGCACATCCTGTTAGGTGAGACCAATTGACAGAGCGGTTACCTTCAAAACCAACACTGTGTACTCAAACTGTGGCATTGATTTTCGTGATGACTGGTGGACAAGCAAGCAGGCAAGCATAGTTTACACAACTCCTTAGAGATTGCTCAGACATAAGGGATGTTAATCACAAAAAGTACTGTTTACTTCATCTTGTGCTTAAGTGCATGATAACCTCACCTCTCTTTAGAGCAGATCACAACTTCATGTTGATTTTGGAAAACTTGATTGACTGTTTAGACAATGCTGTTTCTGAGAAGGTATCCACATATTTTATTAAAAAAACCTCTATGCAGGTGTAAGCAAAATCCCCTCTTGACTGTACTTCTTTAATTATATACTTGAATAGATGGGAATCAAATTGGTTAGGTCAAGAATCTAAGAAAATTACATCTTACAACACCAGTGTATCTCTTTGTTCAGCAAATTTGGTGAAAAACACATTAAAATGGGTTTTTATAAAGATGAAAAACATCAGTTACTCTGAAAGTAGATCTGCAGCTAGAAGTAATAGAATTGTTCATTCATCACTGAAAAAATTGTTCTTTAAGCATCAGTTTTTCCAAAATGATTTTGGGAAAATATCATTACAGCGCTATCTGAATTCAGCACAATTTTACAGCTAAGATGAAATTAGCTGTGCCTTTCACTTTCTCAGAAGCTTGGGGATAGAATCCAGAAAACAGTTTTATAAATTCCTGTTCTATTTGCAGTCAAATTCCACCACCGAATCTCCAGGACTGGCAGGGGAAAATTGATCCTGTGGGTAAAAGACCTCAAATGTTCGAGCTTGTCTTGAGGTAAAATGAGATGGTCAAGATCCTTCAAAGTATATGGCTGTCCACTTTCCACTGCTTTCAAATCAGTGAAAGATGCATGTAGTTTTATGTAACAAGAAAAAGCAGGAAGGCTAGATGATTCAGTAACTGTACACATCATCTAATCTCTCTGAAAAATAATTTCTGGTGTGTTTATCAAATAGACATTGGACTCCTAACACTTGCATTGAGCATTTTAAATCAGTGGAAAAAGTTCAGGATCAATGCTGTAAGATCCTTATGCCTCCTTGTGCCTGATTGCACAGCTTTTCTGCTTTTTGAATGAAGATTTACGTATCTTAATCAGACCAGTATCTCAGGAAAAGTCCTGTCCAAAAAGGGTTATAAACTCAGATAATAAAAGGCAAACCAAAAGGAGCATATATTTCCGTTACAGTAAGCCTGAGTCATCCTGCTCAACATTTAATATTATTTCCAAAAACAAGAACCTCTGCTGAGCTATTATGAAACTACCTGCATACTTGTGTGCAGAGAGAACAGCAAGTGTAGCTCTGGCATTTACTTCTGTCAGCTACTTGCCTTCTCACCTTTAATAATGTGCATTCGAAATAGGCTTAGAGTTTGGGGCTTTTTACTTTTGTTTATTTCTTTTCCGAAGGCATTCATGCATATAAGAAGAAGGAAAGGATGATTCCTACATAGGAGCTTACAGCCCTCCTGGGCTTAGTGTAAGTTTCATGGGGCTAAAGAAGTCACTTCTCTAGCCTGAGGGCTTTCTCCCTGCTGAGTTTCAAAGGTCTGCTGCAAATAATAAAAGTGTCAGACTTTCTTATAAAGTTTGCAAGGAACATTGACAAAGTTTCCCTTACAGAGCATCCTATAATTTCCTGAGAGGGAACTGTCCAACAGAAGCTAATGTTACTCTTAGGTTTTATTTTACTTGACTTCTGTCAAGTCATCGTTAATTCAACTTCTTGGTTTCCTTGCATTTTAAGATCCAATTACTAGAGAGATGCCTCTACCCGAATTAAGGTGCAAATTAGACCATATGTCAAAGTCAATAGTACGGATTTTATTTAACAGTAAATGTGAGAGAGAGAGAGAGAGAGAAAGACATAGGAAAGGGGGAGAGATGTTGGAGGGGAGAAAGAGAGTGAGAAAGATAGTCACCACCTCGTGGGTCCAGACCGTGCCCCATTGCCCTTCTTCTGGTCTTCTTGGTGAAGGGGCTCCCACGAAAGAAAGTTCAACGGGTTAATATACTTTCAGGTTTACGTGGGAACGCCCAAGCACCTCCCCTATGCTGAAGGGGAGAGTTTCACACTGTCTTTTGCAGCACTGAGGATCTGTTGCAACACTGTGTATCACGTGCAGTCCCCTGGTGGAAGGCGTTAAGAATGTGTCTGTGGGCTATGGCCTCCCCCACTGGACCCAGCCAGAGCTGATTTTCAGGACAGCTACTGATTTTGGCTTTCCTTGTGGATACATTCTTCTCCTGCAGCCTTGTTTACTTCTCCTTAGACCTTAAATAATTGGACAATAGTACCACCCTTAACTTATCTGAAATTCCCATCAGGTGACTTAACTCACAGTCCAAATTCCAGGAATCCAGGAGTCATATTGGAGTAGGTGGGACAGGTAGAGGGGACAGGTAGCCGGGATGGGCAGGGAGGACAGGTGAGGTATGGGCTTGGGTAGTTGCAGATGAGCAGTTGCTTCTTTACACTGTTTGCTATAGTGGGCAAAGTCCTTTGGTGATCTTAACAGTGTTTAAGACAATTGTGATCTTTAAGTCTCTTACACTGCATATTGCATTTAATTTATAGAATGCATATATAATATATATATACACATATAAATATATATGACTTTAAGTCCTAAGCAAACTGCTCATCTTGTGGCATGTGCTTTCTGTAAGGCCACTCTGCTCTTCTGTGTCAGTGCTGTAGCCATGTGCTCAGAGCTCCCACCACTTCCTGGAGAGGCTTTGCCCCGGCTTGACCACACCATGTAGAGTGCAGCATGTCATCACTCCATGCAGAATGGATAACCCTGTCACAGGGAGAAGACTGCAGGAAGGGAGAAAAAAGTATTGGGAACATCTACGCAGGTGATCTAGGGAGACTATCTTATCCAGCACCTCTTGTTGAGGGAGATTTGCAGTAGGGAGAAGAAAGCAGCCCATTAACTTTAGAGATGTTGCAAGCATGTCTATGGGAAAAAAAAGCATACATCATAGCTCTGGGGTCTCCTTGGGGAAGGGGAAGCAGTGCAGGTCTCTTCTGGGGTCACACACACCCACACTATTGATGCCTAAAGATTTTAGCTTTTTATACATTTTTCATATATTTGCGACTTTGTAGACTGTTAATACACAGTTGTATAGTTGCTGGTATTTTTCGTACCCTTTCTCTTAAATATCAGAATGATAAGCTAACCCTTCTAATGCATACTTGGAATTCTGTTTAGTCGTATTCTTAAGAAGAAGAAACCTGACAAGGACATTTTGTTTTCCACTAGAACTTAGAAGACATAACAAGAAATGGGGCAAAGAAGCCCCTGGAACAACTCCAGTGGGGCAGAACCCAGGGGAAATTACCTAACCAACTGCTTTTCTAATTGGACAATATTTGTTAAATACGCTAATTTGTTAAATTTATAAAAATTGTAGAAATCCAGTGCCAATGTGTCCATGACAATGGGGACACCTGAAAGCTTTCAATAAAGACCTGCTTTTTATCTCACTATTTTAACACGGTTGCAAGTTTTATTTTATTTGATTTTAGGCAACACTATGTCTACTAAAAGGGACTAGCTGCAAGGTCCATGAAAAAACATGCACTGATGGCAGCAGAAATCCTTAAAATGGAAACACAGAGGAAGAACACTGTAGGCATTAGCAGAAGAAAAGGAGAAAAGTCATCATCACTGACTAGTTGTTTGACAGAGATTGCCATCAAAGAATGAATGGTGATGAGCCGTGTCATGGTGTGTCCTAGAGCCACGTGTCCCTGCAGCAGCTTCTAAATGTTTTCAAACTTACTGATCTCAGACCATCCTCAAGGTAAGGTAGCAGAGAGTGTGACAACTCCAGTCACCAATTATGAATGAAAAAAAATTTTTCAGATTACCATAGGGCTGCTTCACACCACAAAGCAATAGGAATGATCTTAATGCCCTGCAGTTTACAAAGTGACACAGCTACATGACTGGTCTGACTAGAATATTTTACCCCAGGGAGACAAGTACCTTAAATCCCATATTCCTGCAAAGTACACATCACCTCTTGATCTAGTACTATAACTTTCAGGCTATATTGTGCCTTTTCTTTTCTAGGTGAAAGGTATTTTACTGATTAAAAAAAAAAGCATTTTCCATTTTAAGATTATTTGGTTCCACCATCTCTCAACTCCTTTATATTAGTGCGAACCAGGAGTAACTCAAAATTAATAACATTATCCCAAATGTCTGAGATCTATTCTAGTCATGTGTTTCAGAAATCTTAGAGTAATTTCTGGTCACAAACTATTTTTTGGTTGACAATACGCAATTACAGTTAGCGACCGTTTTCAGATTCTACATTCATGATTTACTCAAATAACTCCCATTAAAATAGAGTGACTAACCCCTTTACAGCTCTTTCCTATTTGTGTCTAACAGCCTATTCAAAACATGAAACTAAGAATGTCTGATAAGAGCAAGAAGTACATCCTTATTAGAGGGGCCTTAATGCAAAACACACTTATATTTTGCCACATTAGCAGATAGGTTAAAAATTTTTTTCTCAGACTGAACCAAATCTTCTTTAACTAATGTAATTTATTTCTCTGAAGCCAGGGGTCCTTATTGGTGTCTTCTAATCTGTCCTGGGAGAAGGACATATATTGTCTTAGCACTGGTGGAAGAGTGCTTAGTCAACTTGATGGGAATGGCAAGTTCCCTTCATAAAGAAGTCCACAGTCTTCAGCAGCATACTGGGGTCATGGAGAGGCAGAAGAGGGACAGGTCTTCACAGAGAGACACATCACTTTGGTCCCATGGTGTGCTAGCTGCACACAGGATAGGCAGCTGGCATGCAACATGCATATGGCACATTGCTCTGGTTCTTTCCCCAGCAGCTCCTTTTGTGGAGACACAGTCCAGCCTTCACCAGAAAGCCCCAATTCTGACCAGTCTGAAAATCACTGAGGCTAGCAGACCAGGGTCCCTGCACAAGATACTATCCTCTTTTGATTATTTTTGTAAAAGAATATAATTTAAATAACTAACTAACTAACTAAATAAATAAACCACAAACCCCAAAACAAACAAAACCCAAACCAACCAACCAAAACCCCAAAAGCACACACAAAACTCCTGCCAAACAGGTGTTCCCACCTCCTCCTTAGCATTAAACTCAGCAGGAGACTGGAGCTACTGTTTTCTACACTCTTACCCATGTATTTGTCCCTTGTGTTCTGACTTTCCAATTTAGGATGCACTAAACATACATTTTCCCCCAATCTCACTCCCAAGGCAGCAATTGCTCTGGTGTTTGGGCTGTGCATGTGGGTGCTATGGCAGGAAGGCAAACTCATGTCAGGTCATGAGTATGGAAGAGGGAGTTTGGCATCGCATGATTGTCACTGTGTCTACATTGCAGTGACGTCTAGTGTGTACATTAGAAAGATGAGGAAACAAATAAAAGAAGAAGATTTAGCTATCTTCCCCTCCTGAACAGTTCTGCTACCCACGAGGTCCCATTGCTCCCAGTGAATGACCAAGACTACCACACTTTGAAATGTTCCTGAGTTCCTTAATTTGATGTGGTTTTCCTGTTTCAGCAAGATGGGGAAGTATGGGCCTGTTAGAAGAGGGTTGGATAGGATGATAAAATAAATTGAAAAAAAAAAAACCAAAAAAAAAAGAGAGTGAGAGAAAAAAGAAAAAGAGTAAGACATTTGCCAGGACTCTAATTATAGCATATTGAACTTACTTGAAGGACTCCCACTGAATGCAGTGCAGTTTGGGTCAGTCCCCCTCATGCACCAGGGAGGTTCTGCAGTCCTTGGAACTCAGTATTATTTCAGTAAATCTATTAATGACTCAGTATTATTTAAAAGAATCTATAAATGTTTGGTTGAGTTATTATTTTTATATATTAATATTAATGTATTATTGTAATACTGCATTTGAAATGAACTCATTTTTAATTCAAGTCCGGGTACAGGAAAAAGATTTGTGATATGTGTTCAGTAACATATTTGGTGCTGTGCAACCGTTCTATAGAGTGCATTTAACTGTATTTTGTGTATTATTCTTCACATGCATTCGCAGTAGACAGCAAAGCAGCAGTTATCGGGTATGATGTGAATGCACATTAACAGCAGTACCTATTTGCATACCATGGATCCATAATACAAAATGCGTAGTAAAATCCTTATGAAAAGTTATTATGCATGCAGAGTAGAGGCTTTTAAAACCTTGATATCTCAGCTATTTTGTTTCTCCACTATTTATTTGAAAATATTAAAAAGGTCAAATGATGGATAAGGAATGTGCAAAACTGTAATATTACTCCTATGGAGGGAATCCTTCAACACAAACTTAATTCATTTTTGGTTTTAGTAGCAGTATAAAAGCTGTTCAAAAATGCACTTGAGTTGTTAAAAAAAAATAACCACCTACTTCAACAATAAAAAAGGATGGAGAAAATATTTTCATGTATTTTGGACACTGTGTGATATAACTGAAAATTTTGCTGGTCCTTCCCTAAACACAGAACTATTACAATGTCAACCTTTCCTTCAGTATCTCATAGTATTTTTAGTATGTATTGAAACAGTGTTTGGTTACTCAGGACTTTTCATTTTCAGATTATCATACATTTTATAATACTTTGAATATGCAAAATACTTGAAAAGGTTGACAACCCTTAGAACCTTTAACAATATAAATCTTGATACATAAATTCCTATTGAGGATAATGGGATTTTACCCTCTCCTTTGTTACGCAGACTGTAATATTTGCAGTAAAAATGAAGCAAATGCTATGAATAGTATAGCACTTGCTGGTTTTGAACAGTTTCCACTTAAGTTTTAACATCTTTGTCACTTCAAATACATTTTCCTTAAAAATCAGAAACTAAAAGAAAAAAGCCTGAGTTTTGTAAAGAATGAGTGACCTGGATGTCTTACTTCTTTAAAATAAAACAAAAACCAAAAAACCCACAAAGTTTGGGGTGAGGGGTTTTTTTTAATGAAAGGCTCTAAAATCATTGAGCACATACATATAGATGCATAAAACACGGTCGTCCCACACACATGTTGTTCTGCACTGCAGTCTTATTTTTTGTTCCCGTCTCTAATCAAAAAAATGCCCAAACATATTTAAATGAAACTTTGTGAAAAAAAAAATAATTGGATCAGGGCTGAGAACATTAATGCCAAGGTTTGGACCAATGTGAATTAAAGCAGATGAATTATAAACCCCTCAAAACCAGGATTTATAATGGAAATGCTGACACGGACCCGTAACAATGGCAGCTCTGCCAGGGATTATTTTAATACTAAAAGCATACTCAGTTGCTCGTTATTTTAATACGGAGATTATTTAGTTACAAAAAAGCAGTGATAATAATGAAAGCAAATTTTATAAAAATGTTTCTAAGATGACACATAATTCCCCCTGTAACTCTCTTGATATTGCTTATATGTGACATGCCACTCCTTAAATTAAAAAAAACAACCACAAACCCCTAACACATGAAGGTGGAGTTTGCCATAAGCTCCAATGAAGTCTTTGTCAGCTTCATTTAACAGTGTTTTGCCTGCGGAAACAGACAAAAGGGTTAAAGGAGGAAGAGCAGGGAGCACAGGAGAGGCAGCTGACAGGAGAAACAAGGGCATGAAGAAAGGAGAAACTAGGTATGAAAACAGAAGATTTTTTGGAGGTTTCCAAAGGGAATAACTCAGTTTTTAAAGAGATATTGGGGAAACATCCACAAAAAGGCCAGGCAGACTGAGAAAATATGGCAGGGGCCAAACCCTTCGAGCATCCTAAGTTACACTTGAGAGCAGGTGCACCCCAGTCACATTGCAACATGCCAGAGCAGGTCAGGGACCAGTGAACCCTGCCACATGCTTTGGAAAAAAAGGCATGATTTGTTAAATCTTCATTCTGTATGTCCAGTTTTCTACAAATGCCTCTTTTATTTTGCTATGTCAAAAACCACCAAGGGATGTGAGGGAAGGATTTCTTGCAGATGGCATGAGGTTTGCTCTTGTTATTCTGTGCTCTGGGGCCACAAGCTGCATTCAAAAAACCCCCACACCCCAAAAATCACATCCAGCAGCATCACACAAATACTACTTTTTGTGACCATGCTATGCATTATAGCACCAGCATTACTTCCCCAGTAGTGCTTTCCTTTCCTTGCCTTTTCTTTTTTGTCCCTGGGTACCAGGTGCACAGGAGGGACTCAGATCAATACAAGACAGCATTTCTCATACAAACAATAACATATTAACAACCATAGGGCAGCTGTACCTGTAGGCAGGGATAGCACCAAATGCTGGCATGTCTATCCATTCAGCTAGACTGCTAAAAAGAAGCAACTACAGTGGAAATGCACCTACTGTATGTGAAATGCTGGTGCAGAATTTTTTTCTTTTCTTTTTTTTTCTATCAGTCTAACCTTCTGTGTTGATACATGAATGCTGGTACCCACTTAGAGGGATGCCAGATGATCAGTGCAGAATGAAGGTCCCAGGAGAAAGGCTCACGTGGTTTTCTCTGCCCTGTGACGTCACTAGCAGATGGCATGGGTACCAGCTCTGGCAGTTGGCATCAATGTCACTTTTTAGAGATCAATGAGATAGTGCAGATATACACAGATCTAGACTCCAGGAGACGATGCGGCATTCAGACTGAAAAGATTTGGAAGGCAAAAAATGAAAAACTGATTGTTGAATGAAATAAAAAGCTAAGGTAATACAAATAAAGATATATTTCAGTTGGTGTTGGGTGTGCATGCAAGTGTTTAAAGATACAGTAACATTGTCTTGTATTTTATGTATGCTATTTGCTGTCTAATAACTCCTAACATTTTATTCTTCTGATGCAATTTCAAACTTTCATTGCTTTTATATAATACTGCAAGCGTGTAGACAATACTGATAGAGTTAGTCTTTGACGGGGGTTTTTGTTTAATTTTGTTCTGTTAAAAAGTCCCTGCATTTGCTTTGCTTGTCTCTTTGAAGTCCGTAGGATACAAGCTTTTGCTGCTCCCAAACTGCAAACAAAAGCAAAGTGATTGGGAAAAGGAAATTATTTTTCCATTCCAGGCTGGATTCTGAGCACACGTGCAGGATTACAGTCAGAATCTACAGACCGCTCCTGTCAGCTAAGAGCTGGAGGAAGACATCTGAGCCTCACAGAACATAAACACTGCTATAGCGTGCAGGGAATTTTTCACCTCCCCCCCCAAATTGATGGGAAAGAAAAAAAAAAAGAGAAAAGAACAAGAAAAAAAGCAAATAAGTTGATTCTAACTGAACAGATAATATCAATTAGAATTTTTGCTAGAAAAAGGGGGAAAAAAGGGTAGGGGGATTTTATTTCCTAACTCTAATCTGACTACATTTAGGGTTAAATAATTCTGATTTTTGTCTTAATATGAAATAACTATTATGTGATTTTTATACAAATAATTAGGAAAAAAAATGCTTTGTTTTGAATTATTTTACTAGCTGAGTGATTTGGGGGGGGGTATATTCCATTATTTTTTTATTCTCAGCCCCTGTAACTTGCTAAAGTTTAATATCTTGATACATAAAGGAAGAAATGTGGAGGGGAAAAAACCCACAGCTTTGAAATATAAGTCAAAAAGTGATTTTAAAATATTTACCATCAGGTAATAGAGGTATGGCACTTTTTCAATTTTAAAACTACACTCACTCTCCTCATTTTTTCACCCAGGAGAATTTGGATTAATGAAATTTCTGTACAGCTTAATCACATTTTGCGTTTCTTTGAATTCCATGCTGGTGAGACTTTGAAGGGTTTGTTTAAAAATAAAATAAATCAGCAGGGAGCTAATTGTACATTTAAAATATCGATTTACTCTGTATTTATCTGTGAGAAATGTGGCTTTTTAGTTTCAGGGTCAAATGTTTCAAGTGATTTTAGAATTCTCAACAGCCATTATTTTTTAAAAAGTGGGCATTTGCAACTGCCATTTTATTCAAAAAATATAGATTGAGCATTTATACACACACACACTCTCTCATATACAGAGAGCTTATGCACAGACACAAGTAAGGTGCATGAGGCTGTCTGTGTGAGTCGGGAAACTTTAAAAATGGAAATATTTAAACATTGTGCTGGCATTCTTTCAGGTAACTTAAGATTATAGAACCATGTTAACACTACCATTTGATGAGTCTGTTGTAATGCCAGAATCCCAGATGTGTAGAAAGTTTCCCAGAGAAAGTGATGACCAAAAGCAAATGAAGAACCCAGAAAGCTTTTCAAAGCAGATCATCCTCCGAGGAAAGAATATTAAAAGATCTCCTGGAGAAGACACAGAAAAAGAAGAGGAGGAGGAAGAGAGAGAAGAGGAGGATGAGAATGGCTTGCCGAGGCGAAGGGGCCTTAGGAAAAAAAAGACGAGCAAGATAAGGATGGAAAGAATTAAATTCAGGCGTCAAGAAGCCAATGCTAGAGAGAGGAACCGTATGCACGGCCTTAACGATGCTCTGGACAATTTAAGGAAAGTGGTCCCTTGTTATTCTAAAACACAAAAACTGTCAAAAATAGAAACTTTAAGACTAGCCAAGAACTATATTTGGGCTCTTTCTGAAATACTGCGAATTGGCAAAAGACCTGACCTACTCACCTTCGTCCAAAACTTGTGCAAGGGTCTGTCCCAGCCAACTACAAACTTGGTGGCGGGATGCCTGCAGCTGAATGCCAGAAGTTTCCTAATGGGCCAGGCAGGTGAAGGCGCCCATCATACCCGCACACCCTACTCCACCTTCTATCCTCCCTACCACAGCCCAGAGCTTGGCACCCCCCCAGGGCATGGGACTCTTGACAACTCTAAGTCCATGAAACCATACAATTACTGCAGCGCTTATGAGTCCTTCTATGAAAGCACTTCCCCTGAGTGTGCCAGCCCACAGTTTGAAGGTCCCTTAAGTCCTCCCCCAATTAACTATAATGGGATATTTTCCCTCAAGCAAGAGGAAAGCTTGGACTATGGCAAAAATTACAATTACGGCATGCATTACTGTGCAGTGCCACCCAGGGGTCCCCTTGGGCAGAGCTCGATGTTCAGGTTGCCTACAGAGAGCCACTTCCCTTACGACTTACATCTGCGCAGCCAGTCTCTCACCATGCAAGATGAATTGAATGCAGTTTTTCATAATTGATGAGGAAAATGAAAATAAACAGTGGTCATTCACCTCCCCATCTAATTAAGAGCTAGCAGATGCTTGGGCACTGCATAATTGGCACAATTCTATTTAAAATGTTTACTAGTTCCTAAACTGTGTTTCAACTATTGTGAGGATTTTCTATGTATTAATAAACCCTTTTTCTGATAAGTATTTTTTTTGTCTGTAATCACTGTGAGAATATGTTTCCTCCCAGAGGTTTTCACCCTCCTTTTTAACTTTTTATTTCTTTGTTTGATTTGTTGAGCAGTGTGTCTGAACAATATTACTGAAATAAAAGCATACACACTGTGTAAAGTCAATGTCTATTTTGATTGTATAGTAATTATACAAATGCATGTTATTGAAATCAGATTAATAAAAATTATGTATTTATAATTGGTAGAAAATATATATTATGTATTCAAGGAGAACTGGGTTAAAAATTTTAAGAATTTTAAAGTAATTATCCAGAACTGAGATGGGCTTGCAATATGCAGAGGTTAGGGGGCAGCAATATTGAAAGCTATGCAAAAAAAAAAAAAGGCAAATGAACAAAAAAAACAAAATCGTTTTTGGGTTGTTGGTTTTTGGTAAGCTGAGGAAAAACAGTGATTGTCAATGACATTATTCAGCCTGACTTTAGAGTGTTGCTGACAGGGGCCACATGATCATATTTAGAAGCTGTTGTCAAAGATTTGCCTGAGTTATTTTGACCATATATAATCGGCACTTTTTATTTGTATAATTATGACTTCAGATGTAAAAGTTTGTTAAAAGATGTATAACTGTGGTTTCTCACTACATACTTATAATGCAATTAAAGATAGATGTCTCCACTTTTAAAATACATCTATTAGATGTGATACTGTATTTTGTCTGATACTTATTATTTCACAGTATACAGCTGCCTTTGGTCTTGCCTACACACCTTTCTTCCCAGGAAACCCATAATGCTCAAGTCTGGGGTTGGAAGCCGAGAATTATCAGGGTGAACTTCATGCTATTTTCAGAAGGATGTATTAGCAATGCAGTAGATTCAAAATACCACATAAATAGCTGTGTGCTAAATGAAACACAAGTTATGGTGAGAAGGTAACTTTATATCTCAATGAAATGCCAAATTTCATATGGGGAAGGGTCCTGAGCTGACACGTAGGACACTAGCTGCTCCTCCAGCTCTGGCTCATGGGGGAGTGGTAGGAGTGTGAGAACAATAAGAACTTCAGAGAAAAGTATTTCCTGGACATTGCTAAACTCAGTGTTGACTAAAAAATAGCACCAGTAAACTACACATGTGTCTGCAACCCACACTAGTTCAGCAGCTAGAGAGGTCTCCACAGTCCCACACACCTTAAAAGAGTTGAGTTTAGCTGAGCCTCAGTTGTTCTCTAACCAGCTAGAGCTATTTATCTATAAGCTCATGAGTGATAAAATGAATGAACTGTTGATCTAAAAGCCAACAGTCTTTAAACCTCTGAATGAGCAAGACCTCTTTATTATGATGGATAAACAGCAGCTATCTGACAAGCAAAAGTACTCTGCTCTGAATGAGGAGGGAATACTTTTTTAAAAGCTGTATAAAAGGTGCAAATTCCACATGCAAGTTGGAAGCCCCTGGCTGAATCACAGTCTGGGTCACAGTTTGTTAATGACACATCAATCACAGAGCCTCACTTGAGTACACAGCTGGACAAAGAGGGGATGGGCCAATTTCTCCTGATAATTTGACTAGTGTCGCAAGCAAGACTTGTAAACAGTCTGCCCTGTCAAGCATTGCAGCTCCCTCAGGACAACCACAGCCTGACATTCATCTCTTCT
This sequence comes from Edolisoma coerulescens, assembly GCA_013397115.1. Taxonomy (NCBI): domain Eukaryota; kingdom Metazoa; phylum Chordata; class Aves; order Passeriformes; family Campephagidae; genus Edolisoma; species Edolisoma coerulescens. Next base: position 82,840 of record VWZW01007676.1, on the reverse strand, counting down.
AAGTAAGACCAGGCTGCCCCCAACAGAGAAGGGGAACATGTCCCAAAGTTTGTATCAGGGTCTAAATGCTTTCAGGTTTGCAGAGGTAGAGGGACAACCATGGGATTTTGTTCAACAAACATCCTCTCTAGGCACAAATATGAGACCAAAATTGAGTCTTTTGGAGCAGAGTTTTGGGCCAAATTTCTGGGGTTTGGCTCAGGATCATCCCCCTTTTCCTCAGGGTCAGGAATCATGGAAAGTACAGGCAGCCATTTTCTGCCTTGGACGAAAGGTGATGGTGATGACTGTCAACTCATAAGCATCCCCAGGTGTTCTGCACTGAATATAGGAGGGATTTGAGAAAAAAGAAGACTCTAAAATGATTGTGTTTGCTAATCAGAATTAGCTGATGTTCAGCAAGGCATAGAAAGCTGATGGGAGAGAGAAGGTGGAAGAAACCAGTCAATGAGGCGAAAGCACACAATCTTGGGCACAGATTCATGCACACTGAGAAATAATAATATATAACAAGGAGCTGTANCAAATACCCCCCACGGAGCAGAGGCAGCAAACTTATCTAACCAATTTTACTAAGAGAAGCATCTTCTAGGAGGCTGAAAGTTCACCAAGTACTTCAGAACAGCCTCTCTGCACTGGGGGAGGGTCTTTGCGTAAGTTGAGAGTGGTGTGAGGAGGCAGCTGTAAAGTCCTGCACCATGGGAAGGAAATGTCTACCGCAATCCAGCAGGAACCTAAGAAGTGTTCAGTCTTCAGGCTCTGCGATCTGGGGGTCTCCAACTCTGTGACCCTATATTAACTCAATAACTCATGGGCCAGTTCCTGTTTCCCCTTCTGGCAGCAGAGACAAAGGGAAAGGGGAAAAAAAATCCCTGCCTGTTCGGATCTTTCTCGCTCACTCCATGACAGATGGGGAGGCAGTTTGCAGCCAGATTCCCCCTCTGGTAGCTGAAGGCGAGAACCACGCTTGCTCAGGGCATTGCAAGTTGGAAAGTCACTCCACCATAATAAATGGAACAAGTAATAGAAAAATATTTAGATGGCATAAAAAACCTCCCACATTCTCTTTCTAGGAGGCTATGGATTATTTAGAGATATGGAGGTAGGAAACTCCCTTGAGAGCAGACTCCCTTGCATACTTTCTTTCATGCACACAACGAACATTTCTCTGCTCCTTCGCTGGCCAGTCACAGAATAAAAAGGTGCTCCAAGTTCTGACATGATTTATAAAACCCTTTGAAGATGCGCTATTTGAGGGAAAAAATCTGAGTTCTAATAAAGGTCTGATCCTTTAAAATCATAGGAATAAAAGCCAATAGGTTTCTTACTAATTTTCTCCACTTTTTGAGGTTTGTCTCCTTTCAACCCCTTTCATACAGCAAAACAAAACTGCTCATTTCTGTATGTCTTGTTCTCCCCTTAACTGCCTTCAATTTCTTGAGGATAGAATTATGTAAAAGACCAACTGCTTCAGAAAAATTAGGTAAGAAATTTCTATTGTTCCTTTAGCACAAAAATATTGAAAACTTCTGTCAGTTTTAGAGATGGGAACCCTAAAGCTAGCAGAAGAATAGCTATTTCATATGTGGCTTTGTTCTCTTTACCATTTATTATTTCCCAGAGTAACATTTTAGTGTGATTTTTTAAAAAGCACTGTGGGTTTTTCATGGTATTGGAAACACACTGATTATTTAAGAATGGCTGTACTGGTTCAGAGTAATCATCCATCTGCCCTAATACCCATTTTTTGATATGAGAGCATAAAAATGTTGTCCAAATGTGTCAGAAGAGGGCAAGGAAAATACATCTTTTTTTTACTAATAAAAGTGCTGGAAAATAAACTAAACATAAAGTTCCAGTCTTGTTGAAGACAGGGATGTGCCTGAATTGGAAAAGGGGCCAGGACGCATAACAGTGTACTGTAATGTTAGCCCCCTTTCCTCTGCAACACTGGACTCATCAGTAATCACTGAGTAGGATACACTGGGTAGTGCTAGGCTGTACCTCTGAACCCCGTGCCAAGAAAAACCTCATCCAGAGAACAATTTAAAACCAGTGGCCCAAGACTCAGTCCTACAAATCCCAGTGAGACCACAAAGCAAGAAGGAGGGGCAGCCACTGCTTTGCCAGACCTCAGTGGAGATCTCAAACCTTCTCTGAATTACAGTAGGGATACACTTGTTTTAGGACACATCCTGACTATGCTCCCTTTGGGACTGTCTGCATTTTTTCATTTCATAGCTATTTCTACAAAGATTTTTAAAATGTATGGAGATTGCACAAGCACAAACATGATGGGAATTTTTTTCTATACTATTAATTCCCTCTCCCAGTTTTACCCATACTTAATTCTTCTTTCTCTGCCTTGCCTATAGGGCTCTCAAATGGCAGCAATGAAGTGAAATGCCATCAGTAAAGATGAATGAAATCCCAGTGTAATACACGGCAGAATCTTTCCTTGCAAAAGCAAAACTAAAAAGTCTTTACATGTTTTTGTTTATCAGATTGTGAATCTAGCTTAACTGTGGTTATATTTTACTGTCACAAGGTCAAAGCAGGTTTAATCCTGGTACCAAAATCATGCAGCCTTTGATGTACAAGTAGTAGATACAGTGCTGCTTTAGGCTGAATTGTCAGGAAAGCAGCTTTCCTTACAAAATTTTAGCAATTTTCCAATTAAGAACAAACCAAAAAAACCAGCCCTCAGTAATCTGGCTGTGGGTCTGACCCAGAGCTGAACCATGGCAGCAGGTTTTGATTTTGCTCTGGAGAGACACAGATCAGTGTGGTGAACAGCTGGCACTGTGCCACTGCAGAATCTCAAGGGCAGACCTGTCGTATCTCACTGATACAAATCTAACTACCGTACACAGGGCTGCCATGCAGAATCACACTTCCAAGCCTTCTCCACCACACAATTAGACCAGAGCAAGTCATCTCACAAAATTCTTCTATGCTATGCCAAAAAGATGGCATATTTTCCTGCAGAGCTTTCTCCCTCAACTCAGAGGACGTGCAAGAATGAGCTGGGAAAAGGGAAAGACAAATTTGCAAGCAAAAGAGCTCTGGGGGGAAAAGTTTTATTTATTTTCTTTTTTTTTGTAACGCCTACAGTGTGGAGTCCCTGTGACTCACAACTGGCTTTGAATTGACAACAGCTGCAAAGGTTGTTACAGAGTGGTAAAGAGATTTCCTCCCCCTACTTCCCCCGAACACCATTTTCTTTTGACTGTTTCCTTGTCACTTGCTCCTTAGACTTACACATTTATCCCTGTAACTGCATTACTTGCATTATTTAATTCTATTCTTGCATGATTTAATTCTATACCATGTATGTAGAACATATCTGGTTGTAGCCAAAAATCTGCACTACTTCAGGAGGTTAAAAAAAATTTGCTGGAAAAAAGTGATGCTTATGATTGTTCATTTTTATAGGATATTCAGTATATTCTCATCCTCACCCCAGTCTTGTAAACATTGTACTTTCTGATACTCTGGGGGTTTTTTTTGCGTTGCTGTAGAACATTGCTAAGCAGGTCTGAGGGTTTTCCCCTCTTAGTATTTTTTTTTTAATCAGAATTGATTAGTATGCAAAATTGTATTTTTGAAACTGATGACATTTCCTGATCTATAAGTATGCCCACATATAAATGCTATTAATTCTGAAGGGCTTGGACATTCTGTTTGCAAATGCAAATTCTAATTATCAGCTGAATTGGAGGTCCTTGTACAGATAGAGAATACAGGCTAAACCACAGATTATATCATAAATTTTTTACTCTTGAAAGCAGGAATATTAGGACTTGGGTCCACTCTTGTTCTGCTGGAATTCAGCAGATACCAGATTGGAGTCTAAATCACATGGGAAGATAAGCATAGCCTTATCCACGATGTTATTTATTTACAGATATATGAGTAGATGCATAATGCTTAGATGCAACTGAAATGACATTTCTGTTGGGCAGACAGCTTGCAAACAAAGAGACTCTGACAGGATCTTCCTCAGAATCCAGGGAGAGGCCCACATGAATGCTAGTCGGTATTTGCCCTGCACCAAGAGAAGCGCCTGTAGGAAAGAAAAGCATTGTCTAGACATTGAGAACACCAGAAGCAGGACTCATGCTGATTTCAATAATTAAGCAATTGAGATTGCATTCCCAAATTCTAAAGGAGAATTCATGTCAGCCATGATGAAAAGCCCTTTCTGTCTGGATTTACAAGGAGAGCTGTTCTTGCGTTTAACATCTTTGTCTTGGTTTCAGGCATTACTTTAGAAAAGTAAATATTTTCCCCACAAAAGATATAATAACCATTTTAGTTCACACCCATCAGTTTACATACAGAGCCACACCTACACCCATTGGGACAGATTTTGCAGGTTTCCATCAAAAAGTGGGGAAAATCATTTGAATGCATGTAGTTATAATTATTTTGATGCCAAAAGGCCAGAAAATTTATCAGTGTGGTAAGATAGTGAGTGAATAGCCACTCAATATGTACAGCCACAAGTTCTCAGGTGTTTGGATACACAAATTTTCAGCCCGTGGATTCAAATTAGCCATAACCATCATCTTCCTACAACTCCTAAATTTCATATATTCTTATTACACTCTCAGTTTTTCCCTTATTCATTCTAAATAATTCATTCATTCTAAATAATAGAAGCTTAGCTAAAAGGATAAACCTGTCCCTGTACCTCATCTCACACGCTCACTATAGGAGAATCCTAAGATAACTAAGCCCAGAAATCAGAATGACAAATATTGCAGCCACAGAAACACAGCCCTGACATAACGAGTGATGCAGGATGTGAATAGACACCACCAGAAGTATGCCAACAGCTTTCCTAGTGGATAGAGTAATTCAGTGGAAGATGCACTGCAACACCCAGCAGAAATACAGGTGAGGAAGTACTTGACTTCTGCAAGAAAAACACAAATTTGTGGTCACAACAAATTCAGCTAATTGCCTCCTCAGAGAAAGGCACATTATACGTGAGCTGGGGTGCCAGTCTGCTTTGCCTGGACGATAAGTATGTCCCAAATACAGCTCTGTGTATCCCCATTTTGAATGGGTTGGTTGCTTCACACAGCAGGTCATCTACCCCGTAACAGTTACATTGGCCTTCATGCTGGATTAACAGCCACTTCAAACAGCTGAGCCTGCAAAGGATGCCCTAGAGGAGATTATGATGCTGTACCATACATCCACATCTTACTTAATCATGGGTTCCTTGTACCCTCAGGTACTCGCACAGATGTCAGCACATTCTGTAAAATGGTGACTCTGCCATGAGTAATGGTCTCTACCACAGGCACAGCCTTACGGAAAAGCTCTTCAGTGGTTCATTTAAGATATGCCTAGTGGCCTCCATGAGAGATTAACAGTACATACTGCTTGAGTGCAGTATCTCACTGATAGTGTGGTCATATTCCCTCAATTCTTTTTGCTATTCATGTGTTGGGATGAGTCCTCCCTTCAAATGCAGCATTCTTCTGGGCAAAAATAACACTACAGAATTAGTTTTAATATATTAAATATGTTATTAATGAACCAAGGCATAAGAGAAGATATTTTATATGGGACCACACACATTTCTAGCAGTCCCAGACTACAAGCATACGCTCACTAATATTCTCTGCCTTCTTAAAGTTGCCAACAAGTTGTCTGGGAAGAAACTTCTCCACCAAAAAGGATAAGTTATTGGCAAGGAAGGACTGCACACAAGGAGTAATATCTCTGCTCAGATATCCTAGATCAGTGTTATACCTGCCCCTTCTCTTCTGCAGGCCAGTATATGTGAAGGTAGTAGTAGACAAAACAATGTCTTTGCTTGGTTTGTCCATTTCATCTGTGATTTACCCCAGTTCCTGCATCACGTAATCTGGTCTCCAGTTCACTCCATTGCTCTGTGACAATTTACTTTCAAATATCTAGAGAATTACAAAATAAACTCAGTCTCAAATTATAATCTAGCATTTATTTTTTTAAAGAAAAAATCTTCAGACTTTTTCCTAAATGTATTTAAATCTTACCAGTGAACATGACACTGGTTATTAAAAAGTACTTCTGGATAAATTAGCTTGCAGCTACAAAATTAATGTAATTCATTTATTACTTGCAGCCACAAATCAAAACATTGTTAACACTGCTGCATGCAATTTAATATGCACAGTAAGTTTCCATATGGCTTCAATTTTAGGTTTCCTGGTCACTACATAGGCTCATTTGCAGAATGGTCTGTAGGCATACTAAATCAGCTTGTGCTTACTTGCAGAAAAGCTGTTCAAGGTGCTTCCTACACAGGCACAACAGTCCAAAAAGGTCCCAAACCAGTAACACCACTTGGGATTATCATATCCTGCCTAAGACTGAGGAATATCTACATGCATTCACAGAACTATAGATATAACCAGTACTTTTTTATTAAAAAAAAGGCATCCATAGTCAGAACTGCTATTACCAGTTCATCCTCCTAACCGTGACGGCACATTTTTTAAAAGCACTGAGCATCCGATATCTCTTTTAGAGACAACAGGACCAAAATATAATAAGATGTTACAACATCAACTTTAAAAAGTTTAAAAAAAGTCTACAAAATTTATAAACAACCGAAGAGCCTGAATTTTGACAAGGATATATAGATCACCTGTAAGTGAGCTACTGCTGAGTTTTTGCATAATGTACCCAGAGTTGTGCATGCATTGTGATTAGCTTGAACACATCAACTAGATAAAGGCAATATGCTACACATACATTTCATTTTCAGTAATCCTGTTGCAGAACATTATCATGTCTGAATGAACAATAGTGCCTTTTTTCAAAGTTGTGTCTCTTACCTTCTTCAACCACACCAAATTCCAGCAACACCTAGCTCATTGTTACTTAAGAAAGCTTGCTGAAGAGTGATTACAGTGGATTTATGCCCCTAGATTCAAGTCTGATTGATGGATTACCTGACTAAGAGCAAGAGCAATAATCCAAGTCCTTTCCAAATAAGAGCAGGCCATGAACACCAGCATCCCATGCCACAGTTCTATTTACTAGATTGCAGGCTTGCACAGGTCACAATATTATTTGTTCCTTCCTCTTTCTCCTTCTTGAAAAAACCCATTCAACAAATGGGTCTCATAACCAAAGCAAGATATTTCAAAGCATGTTTGCTTTGTTGGAAGTTTTCTGATCAGATTTTTTAATAAAATTGTCAGAGAGTCCCAGCATGCTTTTTCTTTTTCTTTAAACTGGCACCAGCTGTGATCAACACCAACAGTAAATAAGGCCAAAATCATAGGCACAGAATTATCTTCTTTTCATTAACAGTAGTTGGAACTGACACTTGTTTGATAAATCAGCATTGGTTTTGGTTTGGCACTGTTCATCTGTGCCTGGATTTCACTTATAGCTGGGAAACCACATCTAGCACAACCCCAGTTATATTAAAACTCAGAATAAGAAGGTGTGGGGCTGGGGCAGAAAAAAACGCTTTCACATCCTAAGACCATAGTACATCAAGTAACATCCTGGAAATACCTATCAAAGGCATGAGCACAACCAGAATTAGGAGGTCAGGCTTATCAAGTGTCCACAGAGCTACTCAAGAAGAATGAGAAAGAGGTTCTTGATGACTGTTTATCAGAGACACGTTTGAGGCATCATTAGCTGTTGGTGGCTTCAGAGTGGTTGTTGTCAGCACAGCCCCACTCCTGGAAAATATCTTTGCCAGACCTCTCCTGTGCAGAAAAGGCATCAGGATACCATTGAAGCCAGGCTAGCCACAGATGAGGAAAAAGCATCAGAGATCAAAGCACTAACAATGCTGAAGCATTGAAGATTGTGAAGGGGTTCAATAAAACAAGTCTCTGATCTAGGCTTTTCTAGGATTTCAGGTTATTTTGACTAATTTCTAACCTACACTTTTGGGACAAACCCAGACTAAATTACTGTGAAAGAAGTGAGACAGATAAAGGGAAGAAAACAGAAGCAGGCAGCCCATTACAACTTAATTCTTACTCTTTCCAGCACTCCTGACATCAGTAAGTCCTGACCACCAGAAGGGCATCGCAGTGAAAAGAGGGCTCACAGATATATTTCACTGCATTTACACAATGATTCCGTGAAATGGGAGGGAGTGGGGGAGCTGCCTTCTTTATTTTAGTACTGTCAACTGTTAGTACAGAAAGTCTCTCTCTGGTGTGTTATGTTCTCGTGAGCTGGCAGATCTGTCGGGAATATAATGAGGTCTGTTCATGTACCTCCATTTCTAACAACTTACTCCTCAAATGCTCTCCTAATTTTCTTGAGGTGTAAGGACCAGTTGACTATGCAAATGACATAAGAGAATGTAGAAAATGAGTTTGACACAAAGGGAGTTGCTGGCAAATGCCACCGCTTCCTCCAGGCGTAATGGTAAGAGACAGCTGCTTCTGCCAGCCCAGAAGCTGTAGATGAGGAGGCTAGCACAGCTCTTTTGAAAATCTTTAGTCTGATGAATAACTAGGCAAAGGCTGCATATACTTACAAGGGAGGACCCCCAAACCCAGGGCTTCAAATCTTGCTCTGCTGTTCCATGTCATCGTCCACTGTAAATGCACACAGGAGTGATGTTGGATGACTTTTGTTGAGGTTTGTGAGTTTATTGTCTTCAAGTCCTTTGTAACAGGAAGAGCAAGACAAGGAACAGACACTGAGAATGTGAGAAGCATTGTCCTTTGCAAATTCCAAAAGTGCTATTTTAAGAATACAATTATCATTTTTGCAGCAAGATGTTACTTTTTGGATCAAACATTTTGATATATGAGCAACCCCAATGACTTTAGAATAAATAATCACAAAAATATTTAATCACTGTACACAATACTATGGTTTTATTTTGAATTTTCATTATAGAGTGATTCCCTCAAATAATTATCATGGCAATCATAACTCTGATACATGTATTTTGTCAATCTGTCTAATAAATAGTAGCAGAGTACTGTAAGTGACATGCATACATAAATATTTTAGGATTTATTGGTTCTTAAATTGTTTGGAAATAGTTATAGTAACCAGTAAATACTGATAGTTTTCTTTTACCTCTAAGAGCATCTATCACTTGGAGAACTGGCACAATGCTTAGAGTACCATATTGTGGGAAAAAATAACACATACGTTTATTGGTAGTATTAAAGGAACGGCTAGATGTTTTTCAGCTCTGAGCAGAATAGCTGTCTGGAGTGCCACATGTTATGATCAGCACACAAATACAAAATAAAATCCTTCCATGGGGGGACCTTCATCTCAAACAAGGGAGAAACCAAAAATCTCAATATTAAATTATTAAAACCATACCATTTTGGGAAAAAATAAAAACGGACGTTTGTTCGTTCACCTCTCCTGAGAGGATAGGGACACCTGATACTTTCAAAAATCCCAGAGTTAGCAAGTGGTAAATAAAATTCACATTTCCTGATTTTTCTACCCTTTCCTCAGCACTTCCCAGGAAATGTGATAAATCTCAACTGAGGTTACATGTGCTCACCAATAGAAGGCTAGATCACTTTGGCAAGATTCTGCCCTTGTTTCTACCAGCAAAACTCCTTTAAACACATTTGATTTACTCCAGTATTAATGGGAATAAGCATAAAAACTTGCATTTAATTCTGCCAAAGTTCAACATCCTCCACACTTCTACCCAATAAAAAATCCAAACATCCTACTCTTATAACATTCCCTCCCTTTTTTTATTTCCCTCAGAACACTTCATATTTGTGAGCTGGCACCATTACTACAGTTTAAATGCATGAGAAAACCCAAGATGAAATAGCTGTCCCAAGAAGTTACAAACTGAGCAGAAACCTAGTGATCCACCTCCTGAATCAAGCTGAACCCAGATTCCTTAAATCATATTTCAAACATGTGACTGAGCTATTTTGGCTTAATGGCTGCCATGCATCAGCTGAGCCCCAGTGAAAATAGTTTAAATTAGCATGTGCTACCCTACATTTGTAATAGCTCAGCTGCTACACAGGAACTCATTAAGCTATGGTAACTTGCTCAAGAGTCTGAAACCTCAATCTGATGCTCTACCCAGTGGCCCACATAACTGCCCAAATAATGCTCTCTGCCTCCGTGCCAATAAACCTCCTGAGCCCATCTTTCACAAAGTAAGGATGTGCCCAAGAAATAAGCTCAGTACAATTTTCCAGTGAGATGCTTCAGAAGAAGATTTATTCAGATAAGCAGCGAGATCTGGATCTATCTGCAATTCAAATAAACTTCATGGATGGTACTAGGATTTCTTCATGTCCTGCCTTTGTCTTCTGTTCTATATACCATGTTTTCTTCTTCAGCCCACCAACAAGTACTACACTATAGATTCCTCTTTCCTTAACTATTGTAATTTCTCCTTGTGATCTCCTCAAGATGTACTTCTCCAGAACACTTCAAGCAACTACTTTTTCCTAGGGAAGAAAAGAAAATTAATAAAAATATATATACTGATTCCTCCTTCATTCAGAAATCCAGTTACAGGTTGTCTCTATCATTCTCTCTTCTTCTCTAAACCATCTATTCATATATTGTCTATCAGAAATGTAGTGCACAAACTTTACTTCAGCTGGTGCCATGTGAAATGTACATCCTGATGCTTGAGCCCTCTTATAGGAAAGAGGGCACAAATTCATTCTAGCTTACTTCCTTAATCTCTCTTTTGGAGTATTGTAAGTGTTAATTTATAAAATATAGGATACAGCTCACATTAAAGTGTTACACAAAATTAATTTCTATTTTATTACTTGTTATTTTGCAACCTGTAATATCTACCAAGAGAAATATCTGTGAAGATAATTGAATTATATTAAATGCAGAATGAAAGTGAATATCCCAATACACCTGACCCTCAGTATAGCTCAGTATCTCAGCTTTTGTAAGGCCCTAGTTTAAACCCTGGGGAAGTGTTAGCTGAACAATTATGTCTACACGTAACAAAAACTGGATTGAGCTGAGAAATTTTGGACATATATAAAATTACCAGGATAAGAGTTGCAATTTTCCAAGTCAACTAATACAACAACAAAATCATATTTTGGAGTGGGTAAATTCAGGAAGACCAGTTACTGTCTGATGCCTCAAATTTATGCAGCTCAAGAAAAAGCAGGCTGGTCTTGTTCCATCTGGCAGTATTATCATAGCAATTTCTACAGGTAAATATAATATCAGCTTTGTGCTACGGCACAAAAGCACTGATTATCTGTGAGTTATCCCTTAACATACTATAATACTTTTCCTAGACTTATGTCTCATGAGCTCACAAGAAACTGAAGACCAGCTTAGCTTTAGGAGTACTTCCCAGGGCTGATGGCTGGGCTATACTAGCTAAGTTCTGCTAAGAATTGCAGTTTCCTTACTGAGGGAAGAAATAGGAAAGGGAGGATTGCTGTAGTTTTTTCATCTGGTTGGACTTGGGGTTGCTTCTTGCTCAGCCCAGTCCCACCAGCTGTGATATAATGTGACTCTAAAGGAGCCATGGCCATTACCATTCTTCACTTGTTCTCTCAGCTCTCTGAGGGAGATGCTTCTTTCTGCTTCTATCTATGAGGCAATGTCATGGATTTAGGTCAGCCTGTCCATTAGGGCATTCTGCAGTCTCTCCATTGTCCTACAGAGGAGCCAGGAGGCAGCAGTCAAAAGTGTCTAACCAGGCAACAGTGGCCAGGGAAGGGGCTAGCCCCAGGTTTGCTTGATATAGACACCAAATAGCCTTCCCTGGTGGCAATTTGTTCACATCATTGACAGGTTTTGAAACTGTATATTCATAGCAAAACCTCTGGGAAAAGACAATAAAAATTTTGTCCTTTGGCATCTCCATGAGGGAATCCATACTTTAGTTCCATCAGTAGCTACTAGAGTGATGGAGGAAATGAGATGCGAATCCCTTTCAACAAAGGGGAAATGGTATCTGTCCCTGGGTGTTATTGTGTCTAGATTCTATGCCAGGGGCAGGAAAGTGTACAACTGAAAATGAACATGTTTTATAATAAGAAAAGGCAAATAGGGAATATTCCCCAAAGAAAAATTAATAGAATAGGATAGAATAGAATAGGATAGAATAGAATAGAATAGAATAGAATAGAATAGAATAGAATAGAATAGAATAGAATAGAATAGAATAGAATAGAATAGAATTGCTCCCCACACTAAAAATATTGCTGGAGACAAAATCAAATGCATCTTATTGCATTTTGCCAGAGCTAGGAAGAGAGTAACTAGTTCATAAATTCCATCAGGAGCTTGGGGATTTTTGATATAATGAGTTTTACAGTTTCAGAGGAGACTGCTTTGCTAATAATTATGTAACAGTAATTAAATCTGAAAAAGGTTGTACTCTAACTATGTTGATTTATTGCAGCTCCAACAAAATACTTCTAGAGTGTGCTTTGGAGCGTGAACCTCCTCCTTCCAGTTTTCTTTAAATTCTCACAGAGCACTGGGTCACAGATGGTCTGAGATGCGATATTTTCCCTATTAAATTCCTAATAATCTTTTTCCGAGGCTGAGTCATGGAAGCCTGGGGATTTCTCATTTTAATTAGAAGGTTTAAGGGGCTAACTCTGTTTGAAATTTCCTCTTAGGAGATGTGGGTGCAGGTGATCCCATTCAGAAGAATGACACAATATCAAGGCCAACATCTCATTTCCATATTAGATTGCATCTAGTTTGGCTTGACTCCTGATCTGGATGCTGATGATGTGCCGCCTGAGTTGAAGGCACATTTCACCATTTGAAAACAGAATTATTTTAGGATTACATCTGAAGACATTTTAGGCTCTAGCTGGGTGTTTCCCACCCTACCACCATGCTCCATCATCCTGCATAGAAACTGTTTATAAATGTGAATTATTTATTTGTCTGATTGAAATATTTAGTCTATACCATTTGGAAACAGCACTGTTAAGGATGCTCATACAAAGAGACATACTACATTGTCCAAAGGGTTGATCCACACAGTATTTAAGATATTAGTATTTCAGATTAATTTTATATGCAAATATTATAAGCTATAAAAATAGAACACTCCCCTAGCAAAATGTTTTATGTACGACTTTAGCATTCACAGTATATGAAAAACAATATCCCACCTCTGCCATCCAAAGGAGGTTATTCTTAGGCCCTCATAGCTAAGTTTGATCATTTCATAGAATGCCTGTTGTTTAAGAGTTAGTCTGGTGTACTATTCACATGTCCCTTGATAGTCTATTGTGAAAAAAAAATCCTACTTCTCAGAAGGCAGCTGTTGAAGTTTCATCACCTTACACTCTACAGCCAATTCCTGTGCTTTAGGAAAACAAAGAGCATCTCTTATGCTTCCAGCATGGTATGCAGTTGTCAAGAAGTCAGATGAGACATTATTTGCCTTTTACAGCACTAGGTATCTTTTCCGTTTTCAACAGACAGAATTGACTGTGTTTTGGGAAAGTAAAAAATTTCACCCACTCTCAACTACACCACTTACACATGCTAAAAATAAAATTTTATTGGAAGTAGTATTGAGGCATATAGACTTGGCTGTGAATAAAAGAAATAACCTTTTCTACATTAAATCCTGGCAGTTGTGCCATCTCCATGAATGAGTTTTTATAAGTCTGAAGTTTTAATTTTGCATTTTAAAAATACTCTGCATGTAATTGTTCAAAAGCTTAAATTGTCATAAATTATTTAAAAGGTTTAATTTCTATATGTAATCCATTCATTTGTATATGCAATTTTTATGCCCTAGTTGCTGAAATATTCTAAAGATTTGGGATTTAATGTAATGGCAAGTATTTCTCTTATGCGTCACAGAATCTATAAACAAAGACACAGAATAGTGCTTCATACTGTTTTCCAAAGATCAAATCCATCCTTACTGTCTGCAAATCACAGCCTGACAAAAATAGGCTTACTCTCAGTAAAGTGCTACACCACTTGTGAAGGAGGAAGAAGCCCTACTAGTTTATGAGCAAGAAAAGCCAACCCTTGCCTGGAATATGGTGAGAATGAAGAATTTGGCCCTACCCTAGGTGACCCTAGGTGGCACATAATATTTTGTGTATGAAACATCAATGTGTGAACTGCAAAACCAGCCATTCTTCTGAATGCTCACAAACCCAGCTGATGCTGTAAGAATTGGCTGGATTTGTCCACTTGCTTCATAACATCTTTTGTGAAGCCCAGGAAGGAGGCGGCTGGTGATAGCTGCTTTCCCAAGGCACTCCCATGGAAGCAGCTTGGCCTGTGTGGTCTATTGTTATAATACTATCTCTTGTCATCAGAAGGAATGTACATCCAGTGCTACAGTTGTGTGGAAAATCCAGTTGTAATAATTTCTCCCAAAACCAATACTGGGAACAAGAAGTCCTGCCCTTCAGGCCCCATTCACATAACAGTTGAGATGTGAAATGAATATCTCAGCAGAGGGCCAGCAGAAAATACAAGCAACAACAGGTTTTTTCCAAGGCAATTAGACTTTCACTTATTTTCTCCCCCTTGAAGGTCCAAACTGTGAAAAGAACAAAGAAAAGTAGATCTAAAATACTCAGTAAAGCAAAGAGTTAAAGTGGCAGATGAAATCAGATTCTGTAATGAGTTATAGGGAAAACGTCTCTGAGTTCTGATTAATGACTAGGGACACCTAGAGCTGCTTTGGCTGTCTCAGCAGTACATGACTGGTGCATCAGGGTAATGTCTAATAACTAATCTTTGACACCAGAATTAAGTCATTTTGCAAGAAAGCAGGTCATTAGAAGCTAAATTGAAATATAAGTAATACGATCTCTGTGGAGGATTGTAAATTAATTGGTTTTTAACAATAACATTTCTGTATTTTATTAAAGCAGTGTAAGAATTCAGAGAAGAAAAGAATGTAGCAGATAAACAGGGCAGGTGTTGATGATGCAAACGAAATAGATGACAGATGGTTAGTAGCACGATCACTCACTGTGTATGTATAATGGATAGAAGTAATCAAATTCCTTTGTGAATTGGTGACTTTCTTTACATCAAGAACTACAACTTTGCCATGCTTATACAGCTTCTTAAAAATTACCTCCACTCCTTGTCAGTATTCTGGGGTGCAGGACACTTACATTTGAATACTGTCACACACCACAAAAAAAAAGAAAAAAACAACAACAAAAAAAACCCCCAAGCAAACAAAAAAAAAAAACTAATCATGCCAGGCATGCAAATAAAACCCCACCTGGGCAACCAACTACCTTTACAAATTGGTAATGGGACACAAAAGAAGTGTCTGCCATCAAAGAGCAGCTCACCCCCAGAGCAGCCCAGGTGATCCCTGGTGTAAGGCTTTTCTCCAGGCCTGTGGATGAACTGCGGGGCTGAAAATGACCCCATGATATGGTTGCTGCCCCCCAAATCCCATGGTACTGTCTTGGAGTGAAGGGACAAGTTAATGCTTTAGCAGAATGACACGACTTCTTGCTTGCTAATGAGTGCTATACTCAGCTCATTACACAAGAGATACGCTGATTTTTGAGGGAGATTTATTTCAAGGCCCCACAGAGCTGTGCTTGGTGATTTGACATAGACTATAAGAGAAAATCACCATGCTCTAGATGCAGAGATAGCACATCATTATATATCTATCACACACATACATATACAAACATGCCCAGAGAAAAAGCAGAGAATGTTTGAGCCAGCACTTACTTTACAGAAAGCTGCCTGTCTTCTGAGCCAAGCAAATGAGCAAAAACAATTTATCAAGGACTTCAGACATCATATTAGGGGCCAATCTATTATCAGAGTAGCTTCCAGGATGGGTACAGAACGGACTGCTGATGCAGTAGATGGGAAATAGTATCTAAACACATCACTTTCTAGTATCACATCACATCACTCTGCATTTCATCAAAACAAAGACATGCCTTTTCCGTGGAAGTACTCTGCACACTCCAGTGTTGGGAGAATGCCCACAAGATATTTCTAGGATTGCTGGTGAAGCCAGGTTGACTTTAACTTCAGTCCTTGCTCTTTACAATTACAAGCATAACTTCGCTGCAGCACAGGAGTGGTGTTGTCAAGGTGTCTTTAGGGCAGCATAAAAAGGCAATGGTTTTCATGGTCTAGCACAGTATTTCTGTAAGAATATGTTCTGCTGAAGCACCTGCTTTGCACACCCCTTCTTCACCCTCAAGAAACAGAAGCCATGCCTGCAGGGGGAAGAAGGGTGGCAGGATCCTCTGCAGCATCCCTCTGTCACAGCTAATTCTACTAAACTGCCAAAACCTCTCCTAAACTCTATAACTGTTCAGCAGAAGGCTTTGTTTGCTCTAAGGCTAGAGCAATTTCAGGGTCACAGTGTCAGCTGCTTGTACCCTTCTCTGTCACCAGAAGCTGGAGCCTGGATAAATGCAGATCACTCACCATGTTTATGGAGATAAGCGTGGTGCAGAGTAAATATTGTGCTTGAAACTAAATGTCAAGAATTCTAGCAAGTTTCTGTGAGGGAGACTACAGATATACACAGATGCTAAAGAAAGTTTACTACATTTTATATTACAGAATCAAACACTTCTCTCTTTAGATGACAGAGCACATTATTCAATACCTTTTGTAATATATCAAGAACAGAGTTCTTGACACTATTTTGGAGCAGAATGCTTTTTCCCCAAAAAGCTACATCTACTCTCCATTGAAAAGAAATTGTAGCAGGTTGCTGCATCATTAGAACAGGGGAGATACTGCACAACCCAGAGAATACTATATGAAATAAAAGACTGGAACTACATTCAAGACCCTTTGATGTTTCAGTTTATTCATGCTGTATTTCTGTATTATGGTTCTTTAATATTACAATTATTATTTTGGTTTATTCATGTCTATACTTATGACGGATACCTGCAAACAGTTTAGGAAAATTATTAGCGAATTTTATTATTTTTCCCATGGCAAAACTGCATACTATTTATTTTGGGGAAAAAAATAGACAAAACATAGTATCTTTAAGTTGTTAAAGAAATTATGCATAAACCCTAAAATATCATAAGTAATTGGAATAAAGAGAATGAATCTCGCTGACAAATAATAAAAAAGCCATTTAGAAAACATTTTGTGACTGCCTTTAAATAATACCTGCTTAGGCATCAAATCTTTGTTGATGCTATTGTTGCTTCTGTTCTTTGTCTGCCCTGCAGAGACAAGAGTGAGCTTGGTTATTTCCTTTTAGAAGCAGCGTTGACAATGAACTGCAAAATATATGGGCCAGTGTGTTAACCCTAACTTTGTGTTACATCTAACCTTGAATGAAAAGCTGTGGCAGGGGAAAATATGGACTGTTGCATTTTTACCACTAGTGGTGATTAACAACTAAAGAAGAAGGTATTTGGACTCCTGAATGGTAGGCTGAGTTTATAATAGATTTTGTTATTAGAAAGATTTAAGCATAATGTAGACAATACAGAAACTAGCAAGGAACAAAACTGAGTGTGGGAAACATGCACACAGTATTTTTATGATCACATTTCTGAGCCAAAAGATATTTTCAAATGAATGAGATCCCATACAGAGGTATATAACTGTCAATTGTTCACAGGCAACCATGAAGAAAGGTACCAGAATAGGTAGAAACTGTGTGTGACCATGGCTTTCTAAATGGCTGTTAAAAAACAGTTTCAAAACCAGAGCCCTATGACAAGACTGGGTCCAGTGTGCAGTCCAATCTAGGACCCCAGCTCAAGCCTATCAAGCATTTGACTACTGCCTATGTTAAAATAGCATTTTATCAACACTGTTTTGACAAACTGCTGTGCGGTCATTTTATACAGATAAGAGATCTTAGAAAAAGTTCCCACTAGAGGAAGAGTCCTGTCCTGTGGGGACTGGAACTATTATATCTCCTTATTGGTCAGAAGGTCCTTTTGGAGGCCACACAGTTAGCTCTGTGTCATCTGGGGTTCACATTTCTGCCCTGGTACCTAAACTCACTGAAATTTGTGAATAATTACCCACTTAACAGGCATGAGCATTTGAATATTCATTGATTTTAGCTGTTCCCTGCCACCTTGGGTCATTTTGACAAAGAGTTACAAATTTCCCAAAGCTGGCAACATACTGCCGGAGACCTCCAGCATGCATTCCACATGTATATTAGCAACTATACTACAATCTCTCAACTATATTCCCATACTTCTTCCAGACCATTACAGAAAACTTGCATTGACTAATGTATTATATCTCACTCACCAACCTAGGGCAGGTGTGTTGGGGAAGGGAGGAACTAAATTAAATTAAGATAGACTTCAGGTGAGTAACCGCTTTATAGCCCTGCGTGTGTTGTGATAAGTGGGTCTTTGGAAAAATAGCAGAAAGGCTAGATTAAATTTTGCTTTTGGGAATACAAGTCTCTTCTGGAATTACTGGTGTTGGAAAGCTGAAATACAGAAGATGGTTAACAAGGAAAAGGTACACCCTTACAACAATTTGTTTCTTAGCTTTTCAAAATTCCTGCTACCAAAGACGATCTAGAGAAATAGTCTGATCATCACTTCTTTGTTCTTCAAAAACCTTATTGTGCGGGGAGCTTGGAAAAGGAGCAAACACAGAAGACACAATAACAAAGATGGCTTTAATTTTGCTGATTTGAGGTGTCCAAATATCAAAAGACTCCCCATAAATTCATGGGTCTTTTCTTTGAGCATTTTTTTAAGATGCAAGAGCTCACTGAGGTGAAAATAATGGTCTGCATTCAAAGACGTGAATGTGTCCCTATTCCAGTAAAAAATTAACTTGTATGTACACTATGCAGCAGTTGCAAGGACGAGTAGCTCTGCATCACTCCTCTGGTCTGTGCTCTCTTAAATGACAAGTAAGCATCATTTTTTCACCCCTGTCATGCCCATAGGACTGGTTCTTACACTGAAGCATTACCATCAAATCGGTCTCACAAGTGGTAGGCAGAAGCTAGGGTTTTGATAAGGTTTCTTGTGGGGTTTTTTGTGGTTTGGGTTTTTTTTTGTTGTTCTTGGTTTTACTTGTTTATTTGTTTGTTGTTGGTTGGTTTTTTGAGATGGAAACAGCAAAAAACCCATTTGCATCAAAGGCTTCAGAGAATTTTTGGCTGCTGCGGGCTGTGAGAGTGATAGAGCAAGGGCTGAACACTAGGAGACAAAATGAGACACAACTCTGTAACCTGATACTGGCCAATGGAGGAAACTGGACAGAAAGAGACTTTGAAGCAGGCTCTTAATATCTCCAAAAACCACTCTATCAAATTTTTAGAAAGAATTTTAAAGTTTCTAAGTAGGATTTACTTTTTAAAGCTGTTACCAAGAAGTCAATGGCTTTTCTTTTTGTATGTCTTTTTAATTCAGAAAGCACATAATTTCTGTTACATTAACCTAATTTTGTGGCTGTTATATTACATATGTTTGACAATGGACCCTCCATGTTTGTCTTTAACTGGAATTTTGGAATAGGAATCTAAAACTGAAAAGCTATTTTGTAAGGATTGAGCATTGCCTCTTCTGCTAGCGTCTAAAGACTCAACAGGCCCTTAAAACTGCTGAGGGACTTCAGATAGAAAGTGGCATTTGCTGCGGGCCACACAGCTTCTCACAATTTCACTGCATGAGGACAGAAAGGAATGGCTTCCATAGCTTTAGGGGAAAGCAAATCACCAAGAAAGGAAAGTGTTACAGTAAAGACTCCTTCCTTCCTGTGGAAAGGCAAAAAAAGCCCCCTATCCTTGGACATGTGAGAGGCTTTAATGAGAAAAGTTAAAGATATGGAAAAATGGACACAAAATATTTGTCATGAGCTAGATGTAAACCCTTTCCAGAAAAGAACCTTGCCAAAGTAGCCAGCTGAAAGACTGTATCTGCTTCCCACCAACCACATTGCACCAAAGGTGAAGTTAGAGCTACACAAGCCATACAAGAAGTTCATTTGTTTCTGAGAAAATCTATAACCTAAAATCAGCAGTAGACAGCACAATCCAGTGATATGACATGCATATGTGATCCATGACATCCATAATGCAGTCACTCAAATATGTCATGGAAGGATTTTGAGTTGCTTTCACAAGAGCTTGAATGCTGCAGAGGGGGCAGCTGAAAGAAGTTTACGGCATAGGTATTACAATAGGGAACGCCATAGGAGATGAGACGGAGAAGATGCTGTGGGAAACACCCAGACAGCAGCTGGGCAAGAGACACATGATAAGCCCAAGCAGAAAAGAAAAGATCTGCACTGAAACACAGTGATAAGCATTTCAGCCTCTGCGCTTATTGAAAATTAATAAGGGTAAGCTGCATTACACTTGCACTGTTCAGAAATTACTTAAAGCTAAGCAACTCCTTACAGGCTGTATCAGAATGGCAGCCAGCCAGCCTGTGTAACACAGGCACTACATCCAACACTGTCGTGGCAGACTCACACGTCACAGCTCCCCACAACCATCTTCTTGTCAAGCTTAAAAATAACACTCACCAATATGAACGTAATGCACATCAGCAGTTGCTTATAAACAACCTGTTGACTCAAACAGAAACAATCAGTTGCAGCGGCACTGGACCTGCATATCCACATGTGACTTTCAGGAGGCAGCAACAAGAGGTACTTAATCTACCTCCCTGCCCAGGGGATCATCTCTCACAGGCATTTCTGCTTAAGTTTAGTTTCAGGGTCTCAATTTAAACAACTGATATAGTGCCCTCATTGCTCTGGCATTTTGATGAACCACCATGTCTTTCCGCAGGAGACCCACAGCTGGTGAGATTGGAAGCTTCATGCAACTGAAGAGCTGCCTCATATGTCTGCCATATGCAGCTACAGCCTCCTGGTGTAGACACACACAATATCACTCATTGGAGAACTGACAATACCCAAGTGGTCAAATAATACCAAGTACCCTGCTTTCTGATCTTTATCCTTTCTGACACTGACATCAGTGTCTAACCCTGCAGACACTGTACTCTGCAGCCATCAGTTGAAGAAAATGTCAGCAGGTGATGATTCACGCCTCATTGGTGCTGCTCTATAATTTAACAGCAGTATATCCAAATTAGATCTGCTCCACTGTCTTTTTCTTAAGAGAGGTGATATTATTTTAATGCTATTTTCCAACAACTTCCTTGCTTGAGGTTTAGGGAGAGTAGCAGTCACTAGTAAAAATCTTTTCTTGAAATGAAAAAATAGGTTACACTTGAGAAAGTTCATTTGTGGAAGCTACCATGCCAGATATAAAATGTATAAGCAATAGATTCAATAGGAACCAATATCTAGCTTTAAAATCTTCTAGTAAAAAGAAAAGCTAGAGAAGAACATCAGATGAGGAGAAACACACTGTTTTCCCCTTCTAATTTAGATAAATGTATGACTGT
This sequence comes from Edolisoma coerulescens, assembly GCA_013397115.1. Classification (NCBI taxonomy): domain Eukaryota; kingdom Metazoa; phylum Chordata; class Aves; order Passeriformes; family Campephagidae; genus Edolisoma; species Edolisoma coerulescens. Next base: position 61,484 of record VWZW01007676.1, on the reverse strand, counting down.
TTTGTTCCATGCATAGGTACACCTACTTCACTTTTTTTCATCACTAGGTTCCGTAAATTTTCTTGAGAGAAACTCTTTTTATGGCCTCATCAACAACTTCTAGCTTTTTTTTTTTAAGGTCAGTACAAACGAACTCTGTTATATCATTTACGTTTTTCAATTTTTAAGTGACCTTCATTATACCATTTAAGAAAGGTAGGAGTCCCCTTCACAGTACCTTTAAGCAAAGCCCCATTTTTTACTGGAATATTTTTGAAAATAGGAATAGGAACAGGGAACATACTATTATGCCCAGTATGTTGTAATAGTGTTATTTGGGTTTGCTGGATCTCCTCCCAATGCTGGGTCTCTTCCCAATGCTGGTCAACTGCAACCCACATGGCAACCAGGACCAGAGTTTTACAGAAAAGTTTGTAAATAGTTTCTCTTGGGACTCTGCATCATCACATTTTTTTAAGCTGCTGAATATGATATATCCACAGCCACTATATATCTCCCAGATTTGAATCTCATTCACAATTTTAGCTGAGGGGGAAAAAAAAGTCTTGTACCATTACAGGAAGATAGGGACAAAAGAGGAGGAAGACAAAATGCTGAACCAGGAATGGGTGATTTTTTTAGAGTCAGTTTCAGTAAAAACTGACCCCTCATAAATAACAGGATGAAATTTTTTGCACCTTGTTACCTCTTGGAGATCAACATTTATTGACACCAACTCCAGTTTTCACATTCACCTAGTAAGACCTAAACCTCTTCTGCTTCAACAGTCTGGTAGTCCACCTTGCCAGCCCTGACAGCAAGCTAAAAATGTCCCATTCATTATTGTAGGGAACAGTAACTATAGCCTGAGAAATGACAGTGAGCAATTCAGCCTCTGGAAATACTTTAATAATAAGCAAAAACTTCTTTTGGTAACTGCTTCAGCAACTGAAGTGCTTGACTTAAAATTACTCATCCTATCTGATTTAAATACCTTATTCACGGTTGTTGGATCAGGTGGCTAAGGAAGACTCTTAATTCCTCCATCACACAGTATGTATATTAAGTCCCCATATTTGTCATTACTTACATAACAGTTCATGTAAATCTGGAAAAAGCTAATAAACCTAGCCTTTTAGGACTACTCTCCAGACAGAAGACAGCATTTTTTAAATTAAAAACAAAATAAAACAAAAACAAACAAACAAAAAAAACACCCAAAAACCCCAAAACAAAATGAAACCAAAAAACCAAAACCAAAAACCAAAACAAAGCCAAAATGACTCATTCCTAAGGACTAAGAAAACCCCCAGTGTCTATGGAAATGCCTCTCTGTCTCTCTCTCTCAGCTTATTACCAAAGCAGAGCAGATTTTGAATGATTATCCCCAATGAATGAATTGCCTGCTGGAGTATATAACACTAAAACACATTTCATTTATAAATGAAATGGTTTTTTTTCAGCTTGCTTTCTTAAAGCAATCCCCATGCTCTGCTGTCTTCTGAAATACCAAGCTTTAACATGTTGGTGATGCTTCATACATACTGACACTCCTGTTTATTAAATACACATATTGTCAATTGTGTTATCTCTGACCACATTATAATCTCTATTTACACCAATTTAATTGGTACTGCTGCTCGGCACTATGGGTACTAATAAAAACAACTAAAGCACTGAGAATACAGCAAATGTTTTCTCAGCTGAAGGTCACACTCTCCATTGACCTGCTCCCCCCATTCTGTCTCTGAATTTAGGGCAGCACGAATGGAAAAGCACAAGACAAGACTTAATTTACAGCTACTAGGCCACTTCTCAAAGTCTTGCCCTACTATAATCACAGGAAGCTTCATGCACAAAGGATTTATGTGTAACTCTATTGCAAGCAAGGGTCTACTCTGGTTTAACCCAAATCCCATTGCAGTCAGACCAGGTCCACCTTGAAAATATGTACCAGCACTTACTGTCTATAGCACACGCATAATTATTAACCAACAACACTATCAACTAAAGCTGTTTGAGTAGAAGACCTCTAGGATTTCATAGGTAATAAAAGCTCTTTTTAGAAAAAAATTCAAATCAAAGAATTTTTTCCTCATTATACTTTGTATGATATTTAAAGAAAACTACAAAAATTGTACAATTCTTTATTAAATATTAAGAGGTTCTGAAAGAGCAGCTTCTAGGGGGCCCATTTAATTTCTAAACGGTCCCACTGGGTTTCATCTCTTCTGAATTCCATGGGGAAAAAGAGATTAATTTGCATTTAACAATAATAAAAATCTGATAACAGGAGGGGAAAACATCTTGCAAGCACTGCAATCGCCCCAGAAAAAAAAAAAAAAAAGGAAAGAAGGATTATTTAAACAAAAATTAAGGACAGCTCACATTTGAATATTATATCTTAAGGCACAGAGCCAAATGCAGATGCATCTAGCCATGTTTTGGACCAAAGCCAAATTCTCTCCATCCCAGTCGTTCAATTTTATAGTGAGAGAACAAAAGGGGGGGGGATATAATATCATTTGGTAACCAATGTTTGGGGGCTTGTTAAGGTGCAAGTGAGGGCATTTATGTGAAAGTAGAACATAAAATTAAAAGTGTTCTTCAAAGCAAAGGATGACGTGTGTCATGTAGTGTTGTATTTTGTGATTATTTCCAATAGCAGCAGGGCAGATCAGCATAACGATTTACAAGTAAAGACATTGTGTCAATCCTCTGGGTTTCACTTCACAACCATCTTGAGAAAAGTCAAATCTAGACATGATATGCAGTGACAATCCCAAATTTACTATGGCAATTGTGTTTCTATCAGCAGGCAAACAAACATCTACAACAAGGTTTTTATTCTTCTCTCATAGCATTGATAAAACAAATTTAGCAAATGCCAGTGTCTGGAAATATTAACATGCTAATGTTAGGGTTTTGCTCCAAATTGCAATGCATTCACTGGGCCCTTCCTACCAGACAGAGGGGAAAGGAAGCTGACAGAACTGCATTAGGACAGAGCAGAACAGGTGATTATCGGCAATACCAGAGACCCATGCCCTCCTTCTCCCCTCCAGTCACACTAATGTATTTCATGGTGTGGAGGATCACTGAGTAGGGACGTAACAGCTGCAGAGGCAGTACCAGCCTCCACAGACCTATGGAATATTAGCAGGTACATTGAGGCTGGTCCTGTTGTCATTGATTTCCTTGCTGTCCTCCCCACAATGTGAAACTCTCCCTAGAAGGGTTTTTGGGCAGTAAAGTGGAAGTTCTAGTGTTACCCAAAGTAACTGGGGCCAACTGAAGTGACAAAGGGCCTCTGTGCCCCCAGCCTGGACCTCCATCACAGTGACAGTTTGGGGTGGCTGCTTTTTCAATGGCGCAAAAGAAACCTTCCTTCTCAATGCCTACTGTAAAACCAGTGAAAAGCTCAGTTAAGCAGGTAATGATAATCCTAGAGATTTGTGGCTGCAGCAAGTTTGACTGGCTGGTTGGAGGGAGAATAAAGAGCCTTTTTCATATATGGGATATTTACAGTGGCCAAAGAAACCATCTATAAGGGGAAACACAGAATCCCAAATTCCAAGCTCCAACTGGGGAAGAAATGTGATAGCCAGAGGGTAAGGACTGGCACTGCAGCATGCATGGAACCACTTCCCAGGGCTGGCTCTGACTCCAAATTAACACTCCTAAAGAGAAAGGGAAGGGTGAGACCAGGCCATCCATCACTGCTATGGCTGTCCATAATGGCCCAGGAACACCTCTGACACATCCTCCCACACAGGCAGAGACAGCAATAGGTCTTAGAGGACCATTTTGAGTGCTCTCCAGGCTGTTCTTGGGTACACTCCTCTAAGCCTAAATTCAGCTTGAGTACAGGCGGCTGCCTCAGAGTTGAAGTCAATGAAGTTGCACCCACCTACACCAGATCTGAATTGACTCTATGAATAGCTATGTACAGGGTAGGATATTCAAATTCTGTAGTTGCCAAAACCAGACATCTGTGTCAAAGCATTTGACAAGTGCACTGATATATGTCAGCAAATTGCCTGAGGTACTTGCTAAAAAACTACAGTAACTTTTTCATCTTGAAATACTTAATCTGCACAATGATTAGAAAATGGCTACAAAGGCAAAATACTAATAAATGTCTGCCTGAGAATTTAACTGTATGCTTGTATTCAAGAAATGAGACTGCAACTTAAATTTTGTTATATTCAAAACAAACAAAACAAAAAAAACCCCAAAGAAACCCCACAACATTCAAATACTGTACCTTCAAAAGCATTGCTACATGACAAGATGCTTGTGGGATGGGACAAAATACTTCTGCGATTACCAACTCAGCCTGTAACCACTGCAGGAAATTCAAGATGATCATGATCATCAGTTCCAGAGAGCAATCTCTGTGCAATGTAACATTGATGGGTCAAGCGCCCTGTACTGTTTCCTAGCTTAATAATAGAGTTGCACACCAGATTGCTTGAGGAATCCATATGCCGACACACTGACTCGGTTCCCTCAGCCTGGGCTGCACTGCTCATTACTGGTGTATCTGGATACCACATTCAAGCGAGAAAAAAAGCCAGACTGAAACAGAAAAAATTTCCATTCTGTCTCCTTTTATCATCAAAGGAACTCAGAGCTTCTAAGGTGTGGAAAGAACCATGAGAAAATCCGGTGGAAAGGAATACCCTAGACTGAAAGACATCACCTGTGTTTTTCAGGGAAGGGGTCTCTCTCCTGAGAGACAAAATAGATATGTTCTGTTTTGAAATGAAGGTGGCTTCATAAGTAACATCAACAAAGAACACCAAAGCAGCCTATCCAGGTCTTTGATCATTAGGATTTTTATCATAAAGATACATATTTATTTTTCCTCTGGCATAAAAAAACCCCAAACTCAGAATTGCTGCAAAACCACAGTTCTGGGCTCTTATAAATTCACTGGTTCAACATTCAGGAAAAAAACCCCCACAAACCAAAGCAATGACAGCAACATAAAAAAAGAAATCATTAAAAAAAAACCCCATCAGATATTTTGAACCCAGCCTGAATAATTAAACAAATTATGTAAATATAAAAAGATAGTCACAGGGAATAATTAAGTATAGGAGTATCTTTTATAGAATAGCTGAGATAAGGTAGTTGTCCAAAACCAAGCACAAAAAGCAGTTTTCCTAAGAATATGAACCCATCTGAAAACAATTAGTAAATCTTTAACAACCCTGAGAAGCAGAGCAAATTGCTCCGGTGCACTGGAGTTGTGACATGGCTGTATCTATCCTACATAACAGGTAGTAGTATCTCTTCACAGCACGACAGTAGTTGACGTAAGTTTATGTAAAGCTGCATTGCACAGAATAGCTGTATTTTAGAATTTACTGCAGCTTAAGCTATGTTACTCTGATGACTGCAAAATTTAGTTCAGTAATTTTATGCAATTGGCAAACAGGCAGAAACAGTGTAATTTAACATTTATGAATTGCCAATTTCCTCATATAAATACTGTAAAGAATTCTGCAATTATCCAGTTATCTAAAGATAGTAAATTGCAATTTGGAATGTTGCTTATTTATTAAAGTGATTTATAAATGAACATAAGCACATCGACTTAAAGAGTCTAATCCAGTGACTCAACAAAATGTTACTCTGCCTAGCCCAGGTGGTTTTGTAATTGTGATACATGAGGGAATTTCACTGTGTTTAATGGACAAACTCATCCTTCCTCTTGAAAATGAACTATTGAGTTCTTTGATGGAGAAGTGCCCAAGAGACCTTTCTGGAGTCAGAGGTAAAATGTAAAAAAGCTTAGTACAACTGAATTCAGCACCCTAATATTCATTATTTGGCCTATCAAAACTATTCTTATCAAGTATATTATCCTCACTACAAGGTATTTAACCACTTTCCTTTCTCTTGCCTACAGGCAAGAGAAACTCCTCTTTCCCCATCCCATTGCCAGGGCTGCTCAGAAAGCACTTGATCAAGCAGCAAATCTAGAACACAAGAGCAGAGGAACAGGAAAAGTTAGCCGTAATTCACTCGCTGGAAGGGAAGTTTCCATGCATGAAAGTAATTGTGTGAAGAGAAACCACTTGTTCTCTGAAATTTGACATTCATTGCTTAAGTATTGGATCAAGCCCATAACTTTGAATGAATCAACAAGCAGAAAAGTTCCAAAGTTCTTTGAACCACAGACACACAGAAATATATGTACTAAAGAAATGCATATAAAATCCATACAATAAGGTGGAATGTGTTTATGTAATAAAGAATGTATATAAAAATACATAAATAATTGCTTTTCATATGTTAGCAGCAATATTTTATCTCCAAGGACAAGCTAAGGATTTCAGTGGTATGCACTTACACATTGTCATCTATTGCTTAGTTACATAAAGGCTTTTCTTGATGAACTATATTCAGGGGTCCATATATCTCTTTTTGACATGATCCCAGAAAAAGAGCAGTAAAAACTTGACAGTCTAGTGAAAGAACTTCTATTCAATCTCTGGTATTGTGTTCATCATTACAGTATCAGAGGACCTTCCATTAGAGTAAGAATTGATGTGTGTCACATGTTTGTTCTTTCTTCTCCTCAAGAAGACAGCTGTGTGTGGTGTTTTCCTTTTCCTTCGTTTCTTGCACACATAGACTGCTGGGGAAAATTTATGCTGGGGAAGTCTAGGGTGAAAGACTTGTGTTAGTGTCAAAGATGTTAAATTCTATGGTGCTACTTCATCTTTGTGCAAAAGCATTACAAGGCCATGCAGAGAATAACGTCCTTTGAGTAAAACCATCTTTTAGCCTTTCATATACAAAGTTGTTCTCTCATTGACCTAAATATTTACTGCACAGAACATGTGCTGAGGGCTGAGTCATCACTATTGTAAAAAATTCAGAGGGTTGGTGAAAACTTGGTCACAACCATCCACTAGAAGTCTTAAAGGTTTAAGCTGAACTGTCTTCCATTAGCAGACATGCAAATTTATGTAATGAAATGTCGAAACCACTAAATCACCAAGAAGAGCCTGTTAACATTTTCCCAACAAAACTCTTCCAACAGAAAACTGGTGTTCTGACTAAAAAAATTTTTACACAAAGTATCTGCTTTCTATGGAAATTTTGCCTGCTTGTTGAAAAAATAAAAACATGAAAAGTTCTTGAAACCCATTCTCTGAAAAGTTCTAGTCACAGACATAAACTTAGCTATTTTCACACATCTTGAAAATGTTTAGATCTGTTGACAGTGTTGTTATCAAGAAATGCCAAGGGGACACGGACAGAAATCTGTTTCATGTAGCTCATTTAAGATAATACCTTCTCCTACCGTTTGCTATCCCAGCACAGCCAGTATGTCCAGAAATAGATGGAAACAACTGTGTGCAAAGGGTGGTTGGTGATAAATCCATCAAAATTAAACTTCAAGGTTCGAAAACCTTGACAACAGAAGGGATCCAGATTTGAATTTGACAGCAAAATGAAAAGAGCAAAATTCTCATTATACACTCTTCCATGGGGTTCTGGGGGATTTAATCCTAGAAAGTTGCATCACAACCAGGTGCAGGTTCCCACTACTCTCCTAGAGGACTGACAGGCTCACTGTCACTTTCAGGGATCCATTTTGGTTAGGCTCATGACACTGCTGCTGCAGTTTGAGGCCAATAGATATTAGGATATTATCTGCATAGAGAGCAGAGCACTGGACCTAGCGCCAGTACTCAAGACTGAAAATTGATTTTAGCCTTATCTGTTCAGGGTCTAAAGAATCTCTAAATTTCTTTGTTAAGTTCTCAAATTCAGAATTTAATCAGTAACTGCCTGCCAAATTTATTCAAGAATAACATGTCCCAAATAGCTCATTTTTTCTTAAATTTGCTATTAACCAGTATCATAATAGTCTATTTTCAATTAAGGAGAGGGGAGAGAAGGGAAGGGAGGGGAGNCCCCACAAAAAAATTCATCACTGACAAAAAACCTCTTTCCTTCTTTCTAAGTCTTCCATGCTAGATAAACCTTTCTGAAACTCCCTCTTCTTGAAATTTTAGGCAAACGCACCCTAAAACTCCTAAGCCCAGGTGCCTAGGGTGGAGGCAGAACTTCTTATACCAAGGAGATAAGCACAATGCAGGACTGAGGGTACTCTACACAAAGCAAAAAGAGATAAGGTCAGGCCCTGGAGTCTTAGCCCCTTCTTTTCAACTTCCTATCAGCTCTCCTCCTAGCTCTCATTAAATTAGGTGTGTCAATAATTGTATCAGGTTGCACAGCTTTGGGGCTAATTGAGTTCTCAGGCTCTCAAACGTTTTCACCACCACCACCATGTTGTTAGCTCTGTACAGATGAGGTTTGTACTTAAGTGAGCTCCAAAGGGGTCCAAACACAAAGCTGTTACTACAGTCTCCCTCTGGAAATGTGAATGGTTTTGTTAGAAACAAAAGGGCAACTGAACACCTTCAATAGAAGGGGTCAAGAACTGAGAATAGATTTGCTCCTCACCAAGTCACCTGGCATGGAGTGTCTAGAATCCACACAACGCCTCTGATGTCCATGTATGTTCCAATGTTATGTCTTGCTAGTGATTTTCTTTATACAGGATCACATTGTATATTTACCCTGTGCTCAGTCAAAAAGGGCAGAAGTATGGTTAAGGACTGGCCAACATGTACAGATGTTAAGCAGAAATAGTAAAAGTCAATACTGAAAATGAAGTAATATAAAACTGTCCCAGAAAGTTCTACCAGTATTGATAAGATATGCAGCTTCTCTAACATCACTTCCATCAACACTGTCCCAAGGCAGTGGGTACCATAGGAGAAAATGCAAGGCCACGTGTAGTGAAGGTTTTACTTATTACCTGTATATGTCTGTTGGTTGAGGTTTTTTGCCTTACGTTTTTTTAATACGTACATATGGAGATTCTGCATGGAGAAAAATAATGTCCTCATGGGACAAAGGTACACCCTCCTCTGTTTCTGCAAGGCACCCTGTGGAGAAAACCTGGAGGTGGGGTTGACATGCTGAAAATTAGTTTCTTCAGTGTGGATTGCATTGTCCCACACTTCAAAGGAGGATGGGACACACCATTTCCTGATAAAGACATTGTGTGTTTTGGCTGTGGCCAGCACCAGTTATTCAAAATCTCCTTTCTCATCAGCCAGGGAAGAGCATATTCATATATTTGATGTTTCAGTGCAATCTCTCTAAGCAAGCCTTGAAACTTCATGTGAATGAATGTCTTAAGTGCCAGGAATGCAAATAGTAAAGACAGTTCTGTGATTTTTTTTTTAAATCTATACTCCCATCACCATGAATACTAAAATCTCTGGAGGTGAAAGTCTGGAGTATTTCACTATCATTGTCAACAAGGTATTAGTAAACTCCATTATGAGCCCTCTGCGGGCATGGTAAATGAACAAAATCTTATGTTGGCCTTGGCTTTGTTTTCTGTTGTTAGATGAATGAATTAAATTAAATCTGTCTGAACTGAGGGACCACTTGGGTTATAAGTTTGAAGGGATGATAAATTAAGTATAGCCTTTCCTTCTCTCTTCTCTCAGTTTGTGATAAGCCCAGTAGGCTGCTGAGAGAAAGGAGGCAAAGGAAGAGACCAGGAACAGATGAACACTGGGTTTGCAGTGTCTTGTGCCTGGGTGTCTCTGATAAAACTGTATCATACACATAATCTCTGAGAAGTCTGCATATTGTTTGGTGGCAGGTAATCTTGCAATCATAATAGTGTTTTTAGTAGGAACAAGTAATAAAATGTTTTCAATCAACTATTGAAATAATTTCCAAGCCTCAATGTCCACTTATAAATATGTATACTTGTAAGACTGGCCTGACTCAGGCATCTTAGCTATGTTCTTTCACTGAATATCTCCATGAAAGAGCCTCTATCTCTGCTCAGTCACAGATGGAGCCTGTGTTCCTAAATGAGTCAGTAGGTTAAGGTCCCTAACTGCAATTTCTCATGCATTTTCTTCTATTGCCTACTTTCTCAAATGCAGTTGGTTTTATCGGTGGCATGTTTGGAAAGACAAACTCCTGCAGCAACTTCTGAAGAGGAGTCTGCCCCATATGCCAGTATGTGAGCACAGCTGCTAGGCTCCTCATCTCTCCAGGGAGATGAGTAACAGTGGTAGCTGAAGACAGCAAGATCTAGTAAATCTGAAATCGGTCTGGAATGCAGGAAGCCTGGATTTTATTCCAAATCTGTCACTGTGTGTTGTGTGACTCACCTTAGGTAAATCTTCTTTATCACTCATTAGCTTCTTTTCTCTACCAATATTTTTCTTCATTATCTCTTCATGGTATAAGCTCTTTGAGATAAGAGCTGCTAGTCTTTACATATAGAAAAACAGAAAACCTAAGCTGGTCATTACACAATTAAATCATAAATACAGCACTTCAGTTCTTTTGTATGTGCATATGATTTTTAAACACTTTTGAAACAATCACTTAAACCTGCTTTTCCAGCATAGTAAATTGACAACAGGACACTCAAGTGAAAAGCTTTTAACTTCTGAAAATCAGTACCAAACTATGGACTACAGCCTCGAAACCCTGGCTGATACCACCTGATCCAGGCCTTGTTCTCTTTCTATGGAATCTGCTAAGTTTGAGGTATGTTATCCCTTTCAGAGATACACATCCAAAGAGCTTGATAAAAAAGTCCTCTAAACTTATATAACAAATGCAAAAGTATATTTTAGCTCAGAAGTATTACAGATCCAGAGTTGTCTTTACATGTCACAATTACTTTTTCTTACCCATGCTTTTACCATGTGTTATAAGCATATGGCATGTTGGCAACGCATGACAAAAATGCACAAATTATGGTGTTGAAAAAATATCCTACCAAGAAGTTTGAGAAGCTGCCTATTACTCTATTTTCCATTAAGTAAGTTCAGCATCTCCTAAAGCACCGATTTTCTTGTAAACTGAAGATTCTCTCTACTTTTGCCAGAGGCTTTTATTTTCATACTAAATAGAAACATGCAGCTCTGGAAGAGACTTGATATTCTGGTCTCTTGCTGACAATAGATCTAGGTTAAATTGTCAGCTTGTTTATCCCAATAGAGAGTGTAGACCATCTGGTATGGTAGGATGGATTGACAAGGAGAAAGCAGTGGATGTTGTCTACCTTGATTTCAGCAAGGGTTTTTACGTTGTCTCCCATCCTTACAGGTAAGCTCGCAAAATGCAGGTCAAAGGAATGGACCATGAGGTGGATCAAGAACTGGATGAATGGCACAGATCAGAGTGTCATGGTCAGTGGAGCAGAATCCAGTTGTAGTCAATGGCATTCCCCAAGGACCAATACTGGGTTCAATCTTATTCAATTTGTTTATTGATGACCTGGATGAAGGGATAGAATGCATCCTTAGCAAGTCTGCCGACCATATGAAACTACGAGGAGTGGCTGATAGACCTGAAGGCTGTGCTGCCATTCAGTGAGACCTTGATAGGNAGAGGGATCAGGATTGCTTTGTTGGTGTACTTTATGATATCAATTTATGGCATCATAACATCATGGGCAAATNCAACAAAGGCAACTGCAGGGTCCTACACCTGGGGAAAAATAGCCCCAAGTACCAGCACAGGTTGGAGGCTGACCTGTTGGAGAGAAGCTCTGTGGAGAAGGACCTCAGGATAGTGGTGAATGACAAGTTGACCACGAGCCAGCAGTGCCCTTGCAGCCAGGAGCACCAATGGCATCCTGGTGTGCATCAAGAAGAGTATGGTCAAGGGAGGTCATCCTGCCCCTCTACTGGGCTCTAGTGAGAAGTATTGTGTTCGATTCTGGTTTCCACAATTCAAGAAAGACAACCCATAATCTCTGCCTTTTCTCTCTCTCTCTCTCTCACTGGAGGGGGTGGGGAAGGGGAGGAGCTGGGGGGGGTTTAA
>VWZW01007676.1:18532-49587 GCA_013397115.1 Edolisoma coerulescens | reverse complement strand
GTTTAAATTCCATCTGGGCTTAAACCATGACAGTTTTTAATTGGTACCCAATGTGGGGCACAAAATGTTCAGATAACAACAGATCTGTTCAGAATGGGCTGGAAACAATTTTGATCTAAGCATTTGTGTATTAGCTGAGGAGCCCTATGGTTACAATGTTGCTCAGTCTTTTCATGTGGTTGTGGTATCTAACCCTGTATACGTTTCATGATATGCAATATGTGCCCCGCATGGTGCTCTTTTACAGAGCAGAGAGAGGGATCAGGATTGCTTTGTTGGTGTACTTTATGATATCAATTTATGGCATCATAACATCATGGGCAAATAGGATCATTTGGGATATGTATTCAGAGTTGCTCTCCTGCCTTGGAGACCTTCTGTTACTGGGAATTCATTAACTACCACCAGGCTCCTATCACTGGGAATTCATTAACTACCATACCCAGACTGTGGGGGGAACACAATTTTCCCCACCTTCTCACCCCCCTTTCCTTCTTCAGGCTTGTTACAACAGCTTTGGAGAATTTGGATGTTAAGGAAAGCATGTTGTCGTTGCTAAGTCTGCCAGGTCTCAGTGCAGTCCACACCATGGTAAGAATTAAAGAAAAGAGATTTTTAATATGATCTTTCGGAGATCTGCCCTGATGGTGGATAGTCATGAGTGGCATGGAATGTGGGAGGAAAAGGCCTAGTTGTTGGAGAAATTATCTGCTCCAATGGCTTGGAAGTTCATCCCTGAACAACTACAGGACCCTGATACAGTGACAGAATACTTGCAAGAAGAATGCTGTGGCAATTCCAGAGAGCAGCAATTTATTGCAATATGCTGGGCCCTGGCTACTATTTATCAGACACTTCTCTGTACTAGATAACACCCTCAGGGGGAGGAGAAGGAAAACAGACCAGCAGGTACCATGGCCACTCAAACTGCAGCTGAACCAGATGAAAACTCATGCCGGTAGCAGGTGCCCCTATAAAGAAATTCAAGACAAATTTAGTTCGCTTAGTGAGGGATGAAGAGGAATAGGGCATTCACAACAGGAGGAAGAAGCAGGGCCAGAGAGAATCACCTGATCTCTATCCCAGGTGAGCTGCGAGATTTGAAAAAAGTTTTCACCTGCCACTCAGGAGAGCCCCTTGTGACCTTCCTGTTCTGATGCTGGGATATCGTGGCACGCAACATGAAACTAGATGGTAGTGAAGCCAGGCAACTGGGATCCCTATTCCAGGATGTAGGCATTGACAACAGGATTTAGAAGAGGACAGAAACTCTCAGCCTCTGGAGGCAACACCTGTCAAGCATGAGGGAAAGGTATTTTCTCATGGATGACCTAATAGTGCACTGAGACGAGTGGAATGCCATGGAGAAAGGTATCCAGGACCTGAAAGAATTAGCTGTGCTGGAGGTAATCTATAGGGATTCAAATAACGAGCAGTCCTCCCTAGATCCAGATCAGGTCCAATGTACACAACCCATATGGCAGAAGTTTGTACGGAGCGTGCCATCCTTCGGCACTGATGTCAATGAAAGAAGAAGAAACATTGCTTCAGGTGATTAACCAACTTCAACAATATGAAGATCATGTTTTTTCCTCCCTACCGACCTGTGCCTCAGCTGTAGAAAGACTGTAAAGACTGCAGACAGACTTGAAAGACTTGAGCTAACTAGAGAGAAAATATCCCATGCCCCTGCCAGTATGGACCAGAGTTTCTACTACTGGAAGCATGTACCCCACTGCCGGAGAGAGAGTACACACCACGAGGTAACCTGCGGTTTTACCTGCATGACCACAGAGAGGACATGAGAAAGTGGGATGGAACACCCACCTCAGCCCTAGCAGCACAGGTATGTGAGTTGAGAGGAAGAACAACCACCAAAGGAAATTCTTCAAGGATAAATGCCACTCCAGTTTCCAGCGGGCAAGTCCTCAGACAGAATGGAAGGGCTGAATGTTATTTCTGATCCTCTTGAAGGGATCTCCAGTTCATGTTTACAAGAACTGAGCAATGACTACCATGACCAGAAGTAGAGGGGACCTGCCTGCAGCCAAGTGGAGAAAAGGGACAATTGGATGTATTGGACTGTGTGGACCCCATGGCCCAGCACAAGAGTATAAGGCTTTAGTTGACACGGGCACACAATGTACCCTGATGCCATCAAGATCTGTAGGGGCAGAATCTAGCTCTATTTCTGGGGTGACAGGGGGATCCCGGTACCTGACAGTACTGGTAGCTGAGGTGAGCCTGACGGGGAAGGAGTGGCAGAAACACCCCACTGTGGCTAGTCCAGAGGCCCCATGCATTCTTGGCGTAGACTATCTCAGAAGCAGGTATTTCAAAGACCCAAAAGGACATCACTGGGCTTTTGGGATGGCTGCTGTGGAGGCAGAAGAAATCAAGTAACTGAATATCTTGCCTGGTCTCTCAGACGACCTCTCTGGTGTGGGACTGCTGAAAGTTGAAGAACAACTGGTACCAATCGCCACAGCAACAGTGCACTGTCAGCAATACCGCACCGACTGAGACTCTGTGATTACCATCCATAAAATGATTCATGAACTGGAGAGCCAGAGAGTGGTCAGTAAGACTCACTCACCCTTTAATAGCCCCATCTAACCTGTGTATAAATCCAATGGAGACTGCAGACTGACAGTGGACTATCATGGCCTGAATGAAGTCACACCACCACTGAGTGCTGTTGTGAAGGACATGCTGGAACTTCAGTAAAAACTGGAGTCGAAGGTCCCACTATTTGCCATGGACTCATCCAGTCTGAATTGGAAAAGGGTGAGGCTGCAGAATAGTTGCTATACATTGATAACATCATTGTGTGTGGCAACACAACAGAGGAAGTTTTTGAGAAAAGGGAGAAGATAATCCAAATCCTCCTGATGGCCACTTCTGTCATAAAGCAAAGTAAGGTCAAGGCACTTGCCCAGGAAATTCAGTTTTTAGGAGTAAAATGGTGAGATGGACATCATCAAAATTCCCATGGATGTGGTCAACAAAAGAGCAGTTATGTTCCCACTAACCAGCAAGAAGGAAACATATCCTTTCCTTGGCACTGTGGATTTTTGAAGGACGCATATTCCGGGTTACAGTCAGATTGTAAACCCTGTCCATCAAGTGATCCAGAAGAAGAATGATTTCAAGTGGGGTCCTAAACAACAAGAAGCTTTTGAGCAAATTAAACAGGAGATTGTTCATTCAGTAGCCCTTGGGCTAGTCGGGACAGGACCAAATTTGAAAAATGTCCTTTACATTGTAGCTGTGGAGAATGGTCCTTCCTGCAGTCTCTGGCAAAAAGAGAGACTTGAGGACAAGCCCTGGGGTTCTGGAGTCAGGAATAAAAAGGACCTGAGGCCTGTAACAATCCAGCTGAAAAAGAGACAGTGGCAGCTTATGAAGGGGTTCAAGCTGCTTCAGAAGTGATCATCACCCTAGCAAAGCTCCTCCTGGCACCCTGACAGCCAGTGTTGGGCTGATGTTCAAAGGGAAAGTCCCTTCCACACATCATGTCACTGATGCTACATAGACTAGCTGGATCACACTGATCACATAGCGAGCTCGAACAGGAAACCCTAATTGCCCAGGGATCTTGGAAGTCATCACAAACTAGCCCGAAGGTTAAAGTGTCAGACTATCATCAGAAGAGGAGGAAAACATGTCATGTGCTGAGGAGGCCCCAACATATAATCAACTACCAGAAAATGAAAAGCAATACATTCTCTTTAATGATGGTTCCTGCCACATTGTAGGGATACACTGGAAATGGAAAGCTGCTGTATGGAGTCCTATACGGTGAGTCGCAGAAGTTATTGAGGGATAAGGTAGATCAAGTAAGGTTGCAGAGCTGAAAACCATCCAGATGGCTTTACATATCACTGAACAAGAGAAATGGCCAACCCTACACTGACCCATGGATTGCAGGGGGGGAAGAGTCTTGGGTTTGTAGCGAGGTGGGTGGGATAAGAAGTGGAGAAATCCTGAGCTCCAACCCAGTCCCCAGGCTTCCTCCCTCTCTCATGCACAGCTCTGTCAGCCTCAGCTTCAGAGGAAATTTTCTTTCTCTGAACAGAAAATAACATCCAAATTGCAGCTTGAGAACCAGTATAAAACCCCACAGAGCCTATTTGCAGTCATGCTGAAGCCTGTCAACAATCTCAGCTGACAAAAGTTGGGGCTTTTTTCTGAGAAGTTAAATGCTTGCTTTAAAACTTCAGTGTAAAATGTTTTGGTTGTTCTTTTCATTGGGATTTCAATTTTAAAGTAACAACTTTCAAGAAAATGCGTATTTTGAGAAGCATTACAGAGTCACAAAACAAATATGGTAGATTTTGTATAAAAATAAATATTTGGGCACTGTTTTTATTTCAGTTTAGTCATTGAAACTTCAAATTAATATAAGAATGTAAAATTTCTAAAAAATAAAATATTTTAAAGGGTTTCACATATCTTAAACTACACAGTGTCACAAGTACAAGTGATTAATTAAGCAAAATAAGAATTCAAGTTAGTGCACTCAAAAGAAGAAAACCTCCACCATGCCCCAATATGATGCTTTCAGAATCTTCTTGCTGTGATTCAGATGAGGTTATTCCTTCAAAGAAAAAAAAAAAATCATTTTTCCATTTGTGACCACAGGACTGATTCCTTCCTCACTTCTCTCTAGTGCTAGTGACTCAATTTGCAGGAATGCGAAAGCATCCGTGTTGTGAGAGCCTTGAAATTGCCCATCTCCTTGTCGCAGTGTAATTGTCAAGCGCAGTGAAAAACGGACCAAGCAACTCTCTCTTGAGACATGCAATTTCCTCAGAGCCACTGAAATTAGTGGAACTGTTGCAAGCATTTTAATATTGGGTGAAAATATGGTTCTTGGCAGATTTAGTTGTATTATATAGGCTCTATTTAAAGAGTTATAAAATCTGTTGATCACGGCACATCATTCTAGCCTGTAATAGTAACTACAACTGGAAAAATAAATATTAATAACATTGCTTAATTACAGACTATGTTCTTCAAACACAGCCTAAACATGAGATCTGAATTAGCTTTATATGAAAAGTCTTAAATGACGGTTATTATGCTGCTAGGACCATTTGGTACTTTTGAACTGACACGGGTACTGAAGTCTGTAAATGACCCAGTTTTAAACTACTTTTAACTGGCAAACTAATTAATGTCTGCTGTGGTTTACGAAAGGTGCTCTCCAATTTCTTACCAGAAAAGGACTCCTTCTCCCTGAAAGAAACTGCCTTGCCACCTGCCCCCCTCTTCTGCCCCACTCCCACCCCTCACNTCCACCCCCAGCCCTGCCCTGGTATAGAATAACCTCCAGGTCCTAGCCATGCTCCTTCCTGGCTACTGCAAAAATTAACCCTATCCTGGCTGAAACCAGGAAAATTGCATTATGTGAAAGTCTTTGAAATTCATCCAATATTTCTAAAGGAAGAACTCAAAGTTTGCTGAGGATATGCTGCTGTTCAAAGGTAAAAAAAAAATACATATATTAATCTCTTTTCTATAAGCGAAACAATACCAAGTTGTAACTTTTGGATAGTGTCTCTGTGGTGTTAAGCATTATCTATTTTACAGATTCGAATGGACCATAAATATCCTAACAAATCAAGAAATTTTAATTTTAAATGTTTTCTAACTTTGATGAAAAAATTCACCTCCATCAACCAAGGCAGTGCAGCTTACATTCTTGAAAGAGGTCTTACTGTAACAACTTCATTACTTTTATGTAGATATACTTTCAGTATTTAAGCATAACTACAGAACCACTCCAACAGAAGAGGTGAAGAAATGCTCTCCTCTTGTGCCAAAACACACTACAACTAATTGATTCGAGTACCTGCTTGGCTAATGATAGGTTTGAATTCCATCAGACTGAGAAGGGAATTATATTTGGTTGCTTCAGGTCAGGCTGCAGTTTGCTGCATAAATTCCAGCAGCAGCAATATTTCAGAAGGAAATGGCCTCAACAACATTTTCTGAAAAGTCCAATTCTGTTGATATTCATGAGGAACACCCATAACATACTTTCTGGCTGAAGCTATTGAAGGGACAGAAATAACGGAATATGGAGGTTTCTGGATCCTCATTGTATTTAAACAAGCTGGAAATCAGTGTTGCCTTGCTCAATGTGATGCATGGTGTGAGCATAGTTCTAGACACACGGGCATCTCTGGAGTGATGGAGAGGGAAACAGAAGCTAATAGGCTTAGGAACTCTATATTGTAACCCTGGATTGCCATTTTTACCTTCCATATCCATCATGGTTTAGGACCTGCATTTCTTTTACCAATGAACCTTTTAACTAGAAGTCAGGGAACATAATTTTATTATGATTGTATGTTCCGAGGAAAACAGCTTGTACAGTGTTGTTATGCAGCCTGAAAAGTAACAAGTGAGAGTTACATTTGGTACAAATGTACATTTGGTACAAAACATTCAGGCTGATGTCTTACAAGTCAACTCAGTTATAGCACAGTTTGCATACCTAATATTAGTTGTAAACATTGTAGGGACTCTATCCTGCATGGTTGAAGGGTTTGATTTAAAACAAGGTAACAAAAATGCCGGTAAATGGCCTAATTGCATTTAAGAATATTCATTCACATTTAAAAAGAAAATCATGCTAAAATAATCACGTTAGTCTGAAATCGAGTGATTGGATTCTATTTGCAAATGATTGGGGTAAAAATGCAAATGGATCTGAAATGCAACACTATGAACCAACTATGTTCTAGAGGCCTCTTTTAATTCACATTATAATCAAATGAGAAAAAAAATTAAGGTACTGCTGTTGATACATTATTTCTGCTTAACAGGCAATATTCAGTAATTGAATATATTTCTGCTGGTCTTGTGACCATATGCCTGCAATATGTAAAAAAAAAAAATTTAAAATTCTTTTGTTCCCAGTACTGACTGCCTGTCAGAGTGAACCCTCCAGATTCCTGTGTGTTGGTATCCATGGGCTCTTTCTTGCCAAGCTGCCAGTCTGGAGCGTCACACCTTACTGCCTTTAAAGATTGCCCTGCAGAGATAGAGGAAAATGGCAATTTTTACATGATGCAGTCTGGCAGCCCAGGAGATTTGAAGTCAGAACTGGTGCCAAGATTTACCCAGGAGAGCAAGTAGAGGCAAAAAAGAGAACCTGGGCCAAAGAGAAAAAAATAAAGCAAAGGAAGAGGGAAGTGAAAGGCAGGAAACCGTGGCAGAGTGGGAGCAGGTTTTTTGATCAAGCGTGGAACACAGGGCTAAGCATTGGACACTACATGTTGTTTGCATGCGTTTATTGAGAGGGTCAGGGTCCTAAAGAAAGTCAAAACGAAGAGGTCGGCTTTTTTTGCGTGCCCCAAATTGTAGTAGGTTGCAGAATGTAAATGAGACAATTATTACACCAATGCTCATCAAGCTGTGCTGGAAAGACTTCAATAGCCTGATGAATATGCATGCAAATTTGTTAATTAAGTTAATTATTCTGCTGAAAATTCATTTGTCTTCCAAGGACATTTTCCCAATGATTTTAACATGCTTGTGCCATTAGTCATGCTCCATGCTATTTAACATTACTTTTTGTCCACTTTTTCTTTTCCTCTCTTTCTTCTTGCTTTCCTGTTCTATTCAGTTTCTGTTGTTGTTGCTTTTTCTGTTTTGATTTGCTTTTCTTATTAAAGCTTTAAAGCCAGATAATTGTTTCTCTTAATTGACCCCTGCAATGCTGCAAGATGCCTGCAGCCAGCTCCATAGGAATCCCCTAAAACTAGATTTCATTCAAATACTTGCTTCATATATAAAAAATTCCTAAAATGTCACCTAGGAAAGAGGGGGTGCCAGGGGGATGGGAGCAGGGGGAGCAAACCTATCTGGCATCATTAAAGCTGGAGTCTGCATGAGTCCACACAGGAATCAGGAGGGATAAATATGTCCTTGCTACAGGCTATTTCCTCAGCACAGCCTTGGTTTGGCACAAGGTGTTACCTTACTCCAAAAGGTGCGATCTTGTCACACCTCCCTTCCCTCTGCCTGTTCAGCTATACATAGAAACATATGTGTTCAAAGAAGAACAAGAACTGGGATACTTTTCTGTCACCATGAGGGCCAAAACCTGTTACCATGGCAACAAAAGGGAATCGTGAGTTTAAAAATCATGTCTAAATGGCAAAATGAGATAATTTAAAGAAACAGAAGGATTTTTTTTTCCTCCTGTGCAAGGGAACCACAGTATTGTTACAACTTTGTGTGATTACACTCTCAAAAAATGGGATCTTTTTCTCTCCATTTTCAAATCCCCATCATTTTAAAATGTATCAGAGTGCACAATGACTATTTTACATTTCTAGTATGGGTTATTTCTCTTAAGTTCACTCATTTTATTTCTATTATTCTCTTATTCTACTCCACTGCATATGAAAACAAAATTGTATGGGTTTTTTTAGCAAACAGAAAAAGCCCCAGTATGGCAACGGGATGCTTTCTCTCTTCCCACAG
Source organism: Edolisoma coerulescens (assembly GCA_013397115.1). Classification (NCBI taxonomy): domain Eukaryota; kingdom Metazoa; phylum Chordata; class Aves; order Passeriformes; family Campephagidae; genus Edolisoma; species Edolisoma coerulescens. Next base: position 41,085 of record VWZW01007676.1, on the reverse strand, counting down.
CAACAAGGACACCAGGAAAAAGCTTAACAGAAAGCTTTAAAGCTTTTAAAGGGAATTAAAGGGAAACAAAAATTGCAGATAATGGAGTTTAAGAAAATTAATTGGCGAGGATTCTCTTTTGTGCAGTCCTTATACGTTACGCAGTCTGAATGGCACTGTAGTGTCACATAGATCGTAAACCAATTAGGATGATATTCTAAACCCTGTAATTTCTGTAATTCCATCTGCTTTAGATGGTTTAATTAGTGGAAGTTACAAAAGCCAAATATATTACAATATTTTGAAATCAAGCCCAAAGGCAAGAAATAAAAGTTACCAAAACCACTTTATGTGCAAGTGGGCATATTGCATGAGTATAAGAAAAAGAGGAGGGTAAGGCTTTTTTTTTTTTTAATGGATGACGGGTCAAACTATATTAATAGTGTAATCTCAATCATAAAAAAAGACAGTGGCAAAATTGTCATGGACTCCAAAAGGATAAGAATTCAAAAGATGACAGCCTTTAGTCCTGAGCTATTTTCCTAGCAGGGATATAACTGCTTTCTTTATTACTTAGACCCCCATTCCACTCCTTCTGAAATCCAATACAAATTCCTCACCAGGGACTCTGACCGAGCTTTTCATTTGCGGTGTGTGGTTGATGAACTCTATAATTTTTCTGACTTTGGGGTGGTGAAAGGAAAGACTGGTCAATGGGTATAGCCCTTTTATTTCCAGACACTCTGTCCTGAAGCAATTGCCCCAACTGTTTTAAATTCCTAAACTTTGCCCAATAAACTGATGAATACTTTAATGAAAAACTATGTCTCAACTGAGTGATTATATACTACATATCCCTGTTCTTATCTTTCTAAAGTTTACCATGTCCCAGTGTGTCTCCAAATTCTAACAGTAATAGCACAACACAGAAAGCCACTGTACTGGTATCTTCTCTCCCACCAACAGTCCCAGAAAAGTCCATAAGAAGGATGATCTGCGTGAAAGAGGGTTACACAAACAACCCATAAAATCACTTTAGCAAACTGGAAAGAATGTCTTTTTATAAAACGAGGAATTTTTCAGAACATTAAAAACATCTACAACCAATTAAATAACTAGCAATGCACTGTATTTGTCTAGTGATGGTATTTCTCCTGCAAAGAAACTGTGCATTATTATGGACCACAAATAGCTTCAGTCACTGCTGACTGACAGCAGCATACTGAAGACAGGGTGTATGCTATTGCACTGTCTGTCACCCTCTGATTGAGACACCGTAGGTGTCCAGGGCTGTCTTTGCTTGCTGTGAAATATTACAAGGTAAAACTGTTACTCATAAAAAGATGACTTGTCTTCCCCCTTAATGAGAACACAATATAGAATTGAGCTATTAATTCATGGTACCTCCTACAGTTCAAACAAATCACTTTTGTTCTAGCTGTTGTGAGAATGTCAAATCAATGAAAATATCATACATAAAAACAATTATCAAACAGAGATGATGGAATGGAAAAATTAAGGGGAGACAACAATTATATAGCACAGTTAAAAACAAAGGGGGGGCTAATAAAATGCCTGTGTCTTTATAGGGCAACAGCTGTTCTCTGTAACAGTTAGGAAAGGTTTTATCAAGAAAATCAGGCACATACTCTTGCATATTTGATTCTATAGCCATTTGCAATGTGGTAGTTCTAGTTAAGAGGAGAAATGAAAAAACTTTTCCCTATCCAAAATCTACACTGTTGGCTTCAAATGAAGTCATATCAGAAGCAGCTGTAGAGATGGACACCTTCTGCTCCTGAGATTACCTAGATGTTTGACTCTTTCTCTGTATAATACAGGCAGCCAATTTGCTTTCTTTTCCATAGCCAAAAGGTTGCATCCAAATGTCCTTGTGGCAGCCAGGAATCACCATTGTAGGTGTGAACATACACCTTTCCTCCCAGTTCACAACCCAGTGTTAAAGAGTGGTCTGAACTGGTTCTTGAAGTCGCTGAGAACAACTGAGTCTCTGGCTAGTGACTCCATTACAGATTAAGTGTAAAGCTGTCAGATCATGGACTGCAATTTTGGCAAACAACACTGAAGTCCAGAAATACCAGTTTTGCAGGTAATCTCTTTGGGGCAAAATATTTGTGGTTGTATGTTGTATTAAATGAGCAACCACTGGGTGAACCATACATCTTTGCTAGTAAATTTTTAAAAAAGAAATCACGTTTGTTTAGCACCCGAGAGCCTCCTTCCTTTATGCAGCTCCGGTTCCTGTGCCCTTGCTTCGTATTTCTTTCTTCTCTGGACTTCATCAGCACATTTTGGGATTAATTTCCATTCTTTGCCACTATATGACTCCAGTCTAAGAGCACCAAAGATTTAGTCATATGGACAATGTTAAGCAATCTAGGAACAACAGAAAATCAAGATAAACATTTATACCACAACAAAGCAGAAGTAAATTAAAGAAGATTTAAAAATCCAGAGCGAGGGACAAAAAGGAAAGAAATAAAGATAGCTATTTATTCAGTGATGCTGCAGCAGAACACAAGCATTCCATAAGGGTTAAAATTCCCTCCACAAGTATAGAAGTTCCCCAAGTACGTGGAAAAATCCATCGCATGTTTCCCCATAGGCATAGGCAGTGGAATTAGAGGTCAGTGAGATGCCTGTTGTTCAGTGCTGGGAAGCCACATTGTCATCTTCTGGGGAGAAATCATGGGATACTTTGTACCTCTCTGCAATCTGGTGTCCTCAAGGCTCAGCTGGCAAAGGGGAAGAGCATAGCTCACTTTTCCCAAAGTGAAGGGAGGCAAAAAAGCATCTTGCTACCCACTGCAAGGAGCAGGTCCTGTGCTGCTGCCCTTCATGTTGCTCTAAATCAAACCGTATCAACCAAAACCTGTTGTTTCCTATTCTGGCAGCAGCAGCATCCCCTGCATCATGTTAGGGCCCACAGACTCATCATGGGGAGACTATCAGAAACTCCTCCCTCCCCTGCAAGTTATAGCCACCCTCTTGCCAGATCTGAGAGGTCTAGCCCTCCTCACAGGACACACCCATTCCACAGAGCTGCAGTAGCTCTTTGGGCCAGCTCCTGAAGGAGGTATGTGCCTCCTGGGCATGGACAGCAGAAGTAGTTTCACCATGAGATAGAGCTGACATTGAGCCCTGGTGTTTTTTACAAGCCACGAGGGCAGCAAGAATGTTTCCATTTGTTTCTTACAGGATCTAAAATCTTGACTGGAGAGTGGTTTACTGCCCTGGCTATATGTCAATGACCATTGACAACAGTACCACTGGAACGTACTATTATTCCAATGGTAATTTCATGCAAAAATTAGGTCAGTGCATCTCATAGCTTCCCTGTCCTGCTGCTTTCCAAAAAGCACCACTCAAGCTGCAGTCAACTTTTACAGACTTAGAGCTGCTCTGCAATGTTCCTTGTTCCATGATCCTCAGACAAGTACTTAATGTATCCTGAGGGACCATTTTCCTCAGGGTATTTTCCCTCGAGGACTGAGACAGCCCTTGTGCTCCTGCCCCCTCTGCTGCACTTTCTGTTGATGTCTTCACTGTTAATTGTGGCTGTGACATGGAGGCAGCAACAGTGGTGATAAAAACTTAAAAAGTAAAACACTGATACATCTGAGTCTTCAATTGCAAAATAAACTTGTAAGGAGAGCTGACTCAGCACATGGTTGCACCAATTCACTTTCTTCATTTAAAAATCCAATTCAACCTATTTTAAAAAAAATGGTGCGGGAAAAGAAATGGCAATAAGACTTACCAGTGAATTAGTCATGGCAGATTTGGGGTCTTCGGAGACTGGCAGAGCTACAGATCTATATCTAATCTTGTCACAGTCTTAAATTCAATATCATAGACCATTCTCATTCTGTTCACTAAAGCATTCATTGTGATTTTCCCTCTCCAGGAAAGACTATATGAAACTTAAAAACTGCACAAGCACTCATTGGGATCGTGGTTGGAAATGCCCAAGCGGTCCAGAGGATGATAGACTGTTGTTCCAGACCTTCCAAAAATGGGGAAGAACTTGGGTAAGGAGACATGGGTTGTCAAGCCTGCAGCCACAACTGGGCAAGAGCTTTCACCATGTCTGATGGTTGCTTCCTTCTATTTTCATCTGCTTCCCTATGAAAGCCAACTCCATTCTGTTCTGACAGCACAGCTGTGTTGGTCAGATGTGTGATGAAATACATACTCTGACAGCGTAGAGCCATTGTGCCACCACAATGGGATGCCATTTTTCTCCAGTTATCATTAACACTCGTGGTGAATAAACCTCTTAATGCAGGTTGTTGCAAATCCCCATTTGTCTTCTGTTCTTTTAGGCGAAGAAACACAATATGTGTCTGCATTGCAGTCACAACAAAGACAGTGAGTTCTGCCCACCATCCAATCTAGTTTTAAACCAGCAGATGTGTGAAGGCAGAGCCACACTACAGATGACAAGAGACAGATCAGCTCCTGCTGAGCATCACCAGTTAGCATGGATAAGGCCAGCCCAGGTACACCACACACACTCAAATGTGTCAAAGGCTCACCATAAAAATCCCTAAAGTCTTCAGCTGAAGATGCTACTGTGAATTACTTGCCAGTGAAGAGATATTTGTGATTTCTCTCAAAATCCAAGTACTTTTGAATCATGAAATTATGTCAGCAATTTCAGCCTCTGGTTTATAAAAAGAAAACCAAAAAGTAAATATTTAGCCAGGAAAAAAACCAGCAAGTGAGACCTCCCTTCTCAAAAAAATGATGGAACGACAAGTGTCTCCAGAGATTTTTTGAGGGCTGGACACATGAGCTGCTGCTGAGCATGTTTTGATTTAGTCTTCACTTCTTAAAACATTTCATCTGCTCATCTCTGCAGCAAATGCTACTGAAAGTTTTGTCATGCTTTGTGCCTGCAATAGACTAATGTATGCTGATCTATACACTCAAAATTCTGGGAAAGGCATGTTTCTCAGAGTCCAAAACCCAGCTACATCAACAATTTACACAGCAGGGTTTTTCAGCAATAGAGGATTTTAAGCTCTGTTGAGCAAACATCAGGTTCTCATCCCACAACTCCTCATTCTGATATTATTTCAGTCCAAAGGAAGAGACGCACAGTATATTTGATTTATGTGATAAAGAAATAAGACACATACTTGGATGGAAGGCATCCTGCCCTGCTCACAAAGAGCCTTGTGTACACCTGAAATGCGGGCAGGAGACAACTTGTGAAGGTAGAGAAAGACAAAAACAGGAAACAAGAATAATAAAAAAGAGAGAAAATCAACAAACCAATTCATACTTGCACTCCATTGGTTCCTAAAAATTATAATGGGAAGGGTTGTTGCAACATTTGCAAATTAGCACATTGCTAGAATTACTTAGAGGCTCTAGTTAACCACATGGGGATTACTGTAAACTGAATTTAAACATTCCTGTACACATGGTGATTTAAATCTTCTTGCCCAGAATAGACTAGGGTTAACTTTCAGAGGACTTTATGACTTTGCTTTTAATGGGAAAAATTAAAAAGATGGATGCTGAAGATTTATACAGTTAATAAGAACAGATAGTGTAATGCCAGTTAGAAACCAATTCAATGGCAGGGATTTTTTCTCTCTGTATTTTGTGTTGTGTCATGTGAATTATCCCTTCTGAACTTTTTAAAAATGACTCAGAGAAATAAGGACTTCCTTGCAGAAGTAAATAGGGCACCTTTTTCAGCTTTTCCTTTCCTGCTTCCTCTCTTCTTTCCCTCCTGCTCTCTCCTGCCACCTCCCTTTCCCCTCTGTACTATTTCAGCTATATTTACTGATAATCAGCAAAAGTTTAAACGATGTAGTGGGGATGGTTAACACTCTGTTAAACCAAGATTTTCAACCTCGAGCTTGCAAATGTTTGCTGGGAGCACTGGTGGCTAAAGAGAGAGGTTTTCAATTAGAGCTGAGCAAGTGCCTAATGTCTACATCTGTTCTGCAGAAAGCCTAAATATCTTTAAATATGTAACACAAGTGCACTGACATTGCAAAAGGAAAATCGAATGTCATTGAGAAGTGAATGGTTGAAAGGGTTACTGAGGATCCTACTTGCATTTTTTGGATAGAGAATTAGGTCACAAGGGTTAATATGTTAAAGAATGGTCTGTCTACTGCAATGTTGGCTGTTAGAGCCTATCTCAATCAAGCATAACTACAGACTAAGGGGCTGTCTTTGATCAAAATCTGAGTCCTTGTTTAGTCTCATTCAAAATGAAAAGCCTAATAGTTAATATTTTAAAATATTTAGCAGCCTATGTGCCATTGCAGTAAAAGTCATGCTGAGGAAAAAAAGTGATGCCAGCACTACCATACCTTATTCTGGTACAAAGCATCAAACTGATAGTTCAAATTTGTTAGAATTTCCCTGTTTCTTTCATAAGAAAGGCTTTGTTTCCCTCAGCACCAGACCACTACCACCCTGTTCCAGGAACTTTGTCAACCTGAGCAACATTGGTCAAGGACTTGTGTCCCTGCAACACTGAACTGGAATGAAAACACTATTCCTATGGGCATATTCCCCCATTATAATGAATAATTTCTCAGCCGTCTAGGTTACTTTAATGGACATATCACTTTACACTAAGCTTTTGCATCAGCTCTGCCTTCTAACTATGAATGCAAAAAGATAATTCACAATTTCATCTTAAGAAAGGAAACTATGATTTAAATGCCTGTGTATGTTCTTTAATAAATGCAACATGCAATTTGCTATGTTTTTCCCATGTATTGGAAACAAATCAGATGGAAAACCTGATGTACTGACCACTTCATCTCTCTCTATATTCCCCCAGTAGAAGAAAGATTTTACTCTCTGTACAACTCTCTGAATGACTCTGTCAAAGAAGTAAGCTGATAGAAGAACTAAGTATTCTCCCGCTCCTTACGCAGTAGAAGACTGAATAAAGCTGAGCAAGTACTTCACAGTTCTTAATTTACTTAGCAAGTTTAGATGTCTTCTGTATGAAATCTGTCCCTGAGAGACTTCTTTACTTCTGTAGTTCTTAAAGTATTACAAAAAAGTAGGGGTTCCCTCTGCCCCTCCTTTTTTTCCATTAATGCTACATTTTTTAAAAATCATTTTATACCCACTTTTGCTATTTTTCTCTGTTGTCAGTTACTGCAAAAACCAGAGGAATTTAGCTACCATTTTTATTCCCAACCCAACATGGGCAACTTTGAACTGCCATCTGATATGTCAGCTTGGGCAGATTCAACTAGAACACAAGTTACTTGCTTTATGTCACCCTAGCACAGTGGTTCTCAGAAGTAGGATGGCAGTAAATTACTGCATTTAAAGGTTTCATTTTTCCTCTTAATATTCACTTCAAATTCACAGTTTCTATAAATATGCCTATTAGTAAACTCTTGTGTGAAATCCAAGTATGTAAATATTCAGTAAAATCATTTTGATGTCTACTCATTTCTCCCCGTAACACTATACACAGAGCAACAAAGGTACAGTTGAGAAGTCATTTTCTCTGGCCTATCAGTCTTACTGCTTGTTTTTCTAGGTGCTAGCTCCAGGCTAGGAGGATGACATGCTTGCTGCAATTTCCTTGCACACTTCTATAGACCTTAATTCCCTTCATATATGTATGCTTCTGAAGAGTAGATTGTAGGACTCCCATCCACAAACTCAATGCTCTTATACAGCAATATGTTTTACAGAAAGCCACAGTACTGTGGGTTTTGTAGTTTCCCCCCCAACTTTATAGGCTGTCAATCACAGCACAGGAGAAGACATTAAGAGAAATGCTGATGTGTCTGAAATTTTTTACCATATTTTCTCCAGCTCTGCCTGATACAAGCCATTCTCTCACCTAAAAAATTTCTTTCCTCTGATTTAGTTTGCCCATAATTATATGGGAGGGACGGTATAACTGAGAATTGAGCTTTTAGGCTGAATCCTTAGATCTCTGGTGTGATGAGATCTCCAGAGCTATTTGAAAGGAAACTATCACCTACTAGTGAGCTTCCATGATTATACGGTACTATCTGCATACTTAAGAGCTTCAGCTGGTCACCTAACAGACCAGAATAAACTCCATTTTCGAAATTATATCCCCATCTTTGGACAAGTACTGGGATGTGTATGACTTCTGTTTCACCTTCTTCCATTGAAACAGCTGAGAGTGTTGTCCACTCTCCTTAGGCCTTTGAGAATCCTACATAGTAATAGCTGTTAAAAGGACCAAACACCCAAATCTTTAATTTTCCCTTATTTTCATGGTTGTTAGTCTTCTACTACTCATTCTAAGTTTGTAATAGTATCTCAGGAGTGTTTGGTGGTGAGAATAATGCATAGAGCTGTCTATCGATCCTCCACCCTTTAAATACCTAACTATTGTGGCTAAACAGGCAAGGAACAGCAGTGCCCAAACCCTTCTGTCACTGCTCTACATTAGAAACAGATCTAATGAGTGAATGCTGAGCAAGACTTGAAGTCTAATGATGTAAAGCTTTGGGGAAAAGCCTAAATCTCCAGATTTCACTGAGGTCTGTTTAAAGCAGTTGTACTGAGCGCTTGACCCCTTGCGGTTAGCCTGTTAACTCGCAGGAGAAAAGCAGCTGGGGAGAGGAAGGACTGTCCAGGGTCCAAACCTCCGGGTGGGTCTCGTAGGCAGAGCCGCTTCCTGCTGTGGGAAGCCTGCCACAAAGGTGCCTGGCAAGCAGGCTGTCAAGCCCCCTGAGACGAAGAAATAGAAGGATAGAGAGTCCTGGGATGATCCAACAAGCTGTTTATTGACAATGTAGGGTCCAGGGGAACTCTCCTCCAAGGGCTCTCGTGCAGAGAGTTTTAAGGCCGGCAAAAGGAGGAGGGGCCAGGGTACATAGCGAATGGGAATGGAGCAAAGGGGTGGATACAATTGTTAACAGCCAATAACATGGAACAGGAGAGGAGGGTTCAGCTTCTCCTCCAACCATCAACCGAACTAGGATGAACTTTCTGGAAGAACAGGTGGTGCCCTACTCAGTGTCTCCGCCTATGGACGCGCCCTCTGATTCGGGTTCGTCTGCCCATCTGATGGCTAGGGCGTGATTGACAGGGGCCGGCCATAGGTCATGGGGCTGGGGCACCACCATGTTGTACAGCAGCTTGGCAAGCCCTGGCTGAAAAATGTGTGTCTCAGTTTGAGACAAGTTTAAGAGGAAATGTCCTGAAATTAACATCTCCTCTAGAGAAGGCAGGTTTCAGCACTCCCTCCCCGACTGATACAAAAGGAATTTCTTGGAGGAAAGTGAAAAAAACTATTTATTTAACAAGCAGAGTGCCCGCAGGGCATGGGGATAAAATGAATAACTGTTAGGATATTAAACCTCCTTGATGCGGAGAAAGCTGGTGGATTTAGAGTTCCCTCTGTAGCTGGCTCGGCCCCTCCCGAGGTCCGAGGCCGGGATGCGGAGTCCCTGCAGCCTCCCTGCCGGTCCATGGGGTCCAATGATCTGATTCTCAGGTCACAGCTAGGCCGAACAGTTCCAGAAGAAGAAGAAGTTACCGGAGGATTTCAGTCTGCCAGCATGCATTCCTGGGAAAAATTTCTTGCCTCAGCTCACAAGCTGGCTAGAAGCAGGAATGAATTCCCTCGGCTCAGCAGCGAGAATGAGGGGGATTGTGTGTGAGTCCTCGAACACAAACTGCGCTTCCCCCCGCCCTTTCCTCGGACCCAGCTTAAAGCTGCGGGACCCATTTCTGGGCATAAAGCAGACAATAGGGGAAAACAGTACTATCATGAAATCACCCCAAGACAGTGTGTTCTGCCATACACTCTCCCCTGCACTTGACATCATTCTCCAGAAGAGATGTATTCCTGTGTCACACAACCTGTGGCACTAACATACCGAACTGAAATGTATGGAATTGCTTTGATAGATCTGAGGGCTCCACTCAGAGAGATAGAAACTGAGGATTGATCCAGCATCATACCCAAAGCCCATTATAGAGGCAAGGGCAGGCAGACCACAGCCCTACCAGCCACTTGCACAGGCCCTCTCTGAGTGTCGCTGAGCTGTGATCAAGCCAGAGTTATGGGCTAGGAAATTTCTGACAAGCCCATATCAACTCCCTCCAAGCACAGAAAGTCCACAGTAGTGTAAGATTTGGACAGAAAACCAGATTTCAAGCAACATCATTCAATGTTTTCCTTTCTTTATTTCTCTCCCCAACTCCTAACTGCTGAAAGGCAGCAGGGGCAGCACACCAAGACACAGTGGGGCTGGAGTCTGGGCAGTAATGATTCAGCAGCCCAGCCCAAGCGTACTCTCCTGTCCCTTTCCTCCGCCATCCCTGGCTGCAGCAGGCACAGCAAATGCCCACTTTCTCACCGCAGCAGTTGGCTTCTATTGTTTCTCCTGGGCATCAATAGGTCTCCGGCATTCTGTTTTATCCCTGGAACAGCGAGCACCCCAGCAAGCTGCTGCACTGTTTGTCTCTGTGGTCTCCAGAGACAACAGAGACTGAATTTTTTTCTCAAGAAATGACAGGTGTCTGCTCTTTGGCAAGGGAAGTTTAAGTCTAGCACAGCAGACATGCTGAGAAGAAAACAATCCTCACCTGGATTGTGCCTCCAGCATAAAAGGTAGTTTCACTTGGTAGGTTCTGTCTGTTCTGGCAGTTTGGTGCCCTTATGTTGCATGGGGGTGGGGGGGTACAATATTAAAAGGATGCAATGTCAAGCCTGTAAGCACTATGGGCAGGACCAGTCCCTCCAGCTGCTCCTTCGCCCCGTTTTTGGCCTCTTCACTGCTGTTTGCCCTCTGTGAGGAGTCAAGATAGGCCAGACTGCACGCCTCTCTTTCCCTTTGCCTGTTTTTTTTTCCTATATGCTCTCTACCCTTCTTGATGATTTTTTCTCCTCCTCCCTGCCCCCCAAACATAAAGTCCCCAATTTAAACAGATCCACCTCTTTCTTCTCTGCTACTCACGGCACTGGCTGCCAAAACCACCTGTATTCCAGTCTCTGAGATTATCCCCTGCTCCTGATTCTTGCAGATCACAACCCATGGAACAGACGCCCATCTTCCCCTACAGCTCCTGAGGACTGCCCTAGTGCTCTCAGCAGGAGCACCTTTCTTGCGTCCATAATTGCAGCAGAAACTCTAAAGGTCCCAAATAAGACAAAAGGAAGCACAGTTTGGGGCACAGGAGTCAGGGCTGCTGGTCTTTCTGATGGGAGTTGAGGACTGATGAAACCATCCTATTTCATGGTTTTTTGTCCCCTTCATCGTCCTACTTCTTCTGGAGTGCTGCAAGCCTGCCAGGAAGTAGGCTGACCTAGAGAGAGAAACAGATACATTTTTGGTGATGAGAAGGGGGCAAGAAATGGGAGGGTTTCTCACTGGTAAGAAATATCCTTTACAGAACTGCATCAAATTTGGCAGCTCTGAGAAATCTCTCTGGATCTCCTAACCCCATCATATGTCATGGCTAAATGATAAAGCATGTTGTTATCTCATTAAACAACAGTGACAAAATCCAGAAAGTAGGACATTGCTTTCTCCTGAGTGGTGCTGCCTCTCAGCTGAAGGCCAGGTGGGCTGCAGGACTTTTCCCACTGATATTAAAAAAGTATATGGTCTCACCCTCCATCATAACCGTTGTGAGTAAAAACAATTACAAAGTAAAGCAGGTGGATGATCAATCAACACTGCAGGGAAGAGGAGGGGTCTGTTATGTGAGTCAAAACCCATCTCACAAATGGCAAAACTTTCCATACTGAAAGAAAGACTGAATGGTTGAGGCTGAGTAGATTTTCAGATAATTTCCAGAAATTTCATATTTCAATAGGATTATGATGATCTTTTGTAGGGCCACAACTGCCAAGCATTTAAGCAGACATAACTAAAGAAGATATTTTTAAACTGAAATCAAAAAACAAAATGCAAAAAAAAAGTATTAAATTAATGTTCTGCTTAGAACTTTGATTCTTTGATATTTCACATGTTAGCAAACTACATGCATATGTTCACACACACAATTGACACATTTTTAGCTTTTCCAGTTGCCCTTCTGCTGTGGCCTCATGTAACAGAATGGTCTCATGGCTCTGCTTTGGATGGACACTGAAGTGCTTGCAGACCACAAGTACTTCCACTGCAGTCGACTGAGACCATTAAGTTCCCTGGGCTAGAGTCCCCTGTAAAGCCTTTAACAGAGGAGGCCCTATTCTATTTGTCTCAACTAACCTCTGAAATTCAACTTTTTCCCATCATTCCCTTTCTTGCAAGAAACAGAATGTAATCAGAACCAACATTACCACTCCTGCCCACTCCAGTCCAACTAAGTTCTTCCACCCCATTAAGTGGATATACCCTCCCCACTCCGATATATGCAGCTCATTTTAGGAGCCTACGTAAGGCCAATTTCTATATTTATGTTTTTATTTATTCAGTTTTGACAGTGGTATTTCTTCCATTTTTCCATATAACTACGTAGTATTTCACAATATGTCTTCCTTACACCACTGTGGTATTTTATCAAACTACTTGGTCAGATAGCAGTTATTTCAGTAACAGAATGCCTGCAATTTTCTGTAATTTCTGTACTATTTAAATAGGATTATACAACCTGTGTTAATAATTGATCATTCCCACACAATGTTTACTAATGTAGCTATGTTGAATGTTGTGTAAATGAGGAACACAAAAGGTAGAGAGTTTAAATGGCTTGCCACAGGGCTCACCAAGAGTCAGTACTGAAGCTAGATACAAAAAAAATGCACCAGACCATTTCTGGATTTGTGATTTCTCCTCCAAGTGCTAGGCCAGTCCAAAACAAATGAGCACAGGATTATCACCAGAATGTATAGTATTAGATAGCTGATGCTGTTTTAAAAGTAATTCCAGATGATGAAATATATAGCAGCAAGGTTCAGTAAATATGGCAAGTTCCTGAGAGAAGGCTGGGGCTGCTGATGACACAATGGTTCATCAACAGGATAAACATACATCTCTGTCTTTGCTAACAAGTCATAGAGCAGAATCAATGCTGACATGTTTAACTACTTTTAATCTCTTTTCTAATAGGATTAAATCTATTATTCACAGAAATTTACGTATTGTACATTGTGATGCAAAGCTGGGCTTCTCCTCTATTCAGTTACAGAGCGTGTCACATAGGAGGGATCATAGTGCACGCAGCTCAACCAATACACTTATTCCTAGCCACGAGTATTTTTCCAGGTTTAAACTTTTCTGTGTAGAAAGTTTTGGCCAACAATTCTTTCAATTCTTCTGGCTACATACACTTGATTTACTGCAGAACTTACTCAGGCAAATATCTGTGGGCAAAATATGATCACAATATTGTGAAAAATCAGACTTTTTTTAGACTTTTTCCCCACATTTTAGCATGTATCTATTTTTCTAGGTTTGAGACAAAGAAGCTTATGTTTCAAAGGTGTTTCAAAATTTTTAGCAGACCCCAAAAAAGACTGAAAAGACTTATTTAAAGTGAGACACTTTGGTATCTCTCCCCACACCCAATCAAAATGCTGGCCTGTGGTTCATTAGAATGCTACCAACAGCATCACTCCAACTAATCTTCAGTTGTTCTAAAAGACAAAGTAAAAGTGAAAGTAAAGTGTGAAGAAGTCATTATACAAAACCCTTGCAGAAGTAGCATGATGCTTTTGAACTGCCTAACACTGAGCCTCAGAGCTACAGGCAATCTACACCGAAAACAGAGAGTCAACTCACAAATATCTCAAATCATATGCTAAAAAAATGGAAGATACTGGTAAATCATGCCAGAAAGCAAAATCAGATGAAGCCTAAATTACGCAGCACAGTAAAATCCATGTCTGTAAAGAATTAACACCAAAGAATCCAGAAGTTCTTCATCTGCTGAAAGTGAATTTTCTCCTGAATCTAAAATAATTACCATAATTGGCCATATTTGTCCTTTTTTTTTTTTTTTTTTTATTCTGAGTGCAAAGGAAGATGCCAAAAGGAATAAAAAAACCGCAAGAAAAAAACCCCACTGAAGTCAGTGGTCATCTGAAAAAAAGCTGACCACCGGCTGGTTTCTAGCGGTAAGCCTTAAATGTCATAAAGAGAAAAGGAATGGGAGATAGGCCAAAGGAAGGGAAGGCGGGAACAGCCCTCATGAGCGTTCCGCTCCGGCTGCAGATCCCCCACCAAGCCTGCCGGCAGGACCCCACCGCTGCAGCCTCTGGGCACCCGCACTGGGTGCTCGCTGGAGCTTACTGAAATCCCTGGATCGCAGTGACCTCTAGGGGTGAGTTGTACATCTGCAGGATTTCCCCAGTTCTGAAGGAAAAGTGTTTTTCTTCTTCACAAAAAGGAGTGTCAAGAGGATTTATATTGAGGGTCACCCAAAAATTGCTCCATGAGTACCTCGACAGTGTATCCAGATATTTGAAACAGTGATAAGTATTTCCAAATATGAACATGATACAAAAAGGTTGCTTTACAGAAAACAGGTTAATGCAATGATCTGAGAACATGATCTCAGAGTGGAAGAAAATAAAAATAAAAAGTAAAGTCAGACCCTCTGTCTGAATACCGTGGCAAAATCCACAGCCGCCTTAGTGAGTGAGGGATGCAATGGATTCCATTCATTTTTTACTACCCAAACAAAATGCAGACATAAGTCCTGCAAGAAGAATAATGCTCTAAAAATACCCCAGCAACCTTTCGCACCTAAAAGCAGGTAATTTTTGAGTGTTGTTCTGTGATAACCCATTCCTCACTAAAACATTGAGAATCCAATTACCATTTACTCAGGGACTCCTTTTCTTGCTAGATCATCTTTAAAAGTCTGTAAGGCAGAGAAACGTATGCTGCCAGGTTATGTTTTAGTACCTTGTATGAGGAATTAAAAGCTCAGTTCCTGTTATTTGTAGAAGTTGTGTAATCAATTTGTAGCATGCATTAAAAACTACAGGGAACTGGAATAGGTTAAATTAATGATTGTACTACTGTTCAATGAAGCTATAGTCGAATTCTAAGGGAAAAGACAAGACTATAAACTGGAGGTTGTAATTTACAAATCCCCCTTTCAGTCCTATGACAGCTGTTAAGCAAACTTTCCTGTCTGACCATCCAGGACCCACTCTGGCAGTCACACTTCTACCACCCTAAAATTTCACCCCAGCTGATACCAAACACCCTTTGCAGTGGATGGCTACAGTGAGTCAATGGATGCCTCGCTAGACTCCCTAAACATACCACTCTCACGAAGTCAGACCACTTTTCCTTACAGGCTCAGCCACAGGTTTCCCATAACAGAGCCTCAGATGTCTGATTTCTCTTTAATCATGGCACAGTCACACATAACGAACTTGAGATCAAGCTGGGTGCTGCCGAGGTGGGACCCTGAACCAAGCAATCCCCGGACTTTTGTATTCACAGTCCATGCACGCAGTAGTCTGGGGTCTTCCTGCTGAGCCATTGGCTCCCACTGTACCTCTGAGTGGCCAGTCACCTGGCTGATGCCACAGGTCCTCGTACCCTTTGTTATGCAAATGATCAGTGCCAGATCACTGCTCTTGCTGGGGACTCCAGCCATTTCCCCACACACAAAGTAGAAGCTGCAACTTGGACTGCATTGCAGCAGGACACCGAGCTACCCGCACAAAGTGTATTCCTCAACACCAACTGCCACTAAGGTTGAAGCTCTGACTTTCTGGCGATTCAAAGGCTTTTTCCCAGAGGTGGCCTGGCCTGTACTGGTATTTCAGAGGTAAGCATTCATACGGAAAGGGGTTACATGGAGAAACAGTTTTATGGTCTTTTTACTGAACGTGGAGGATTTCCTTATGTTAGCAGAGGTGCAACATGGCTGTGCACCCCCGCAGAACCTGAGGGCTCTCACCACAGGGTTTCCCATGGTGTCTGAAGACACAGCTTGTAAAGACTTATGAAGTGTGGATGTTACATGTTTGGATCCAATGTTTGAGATGAGAGGAAGGAGGTGACACATAGCGGTCCTAAGGAGAAGACAGAAAGTGTGATGATTTATCCAGACGGCTGCTGAGGAATGGGCTTCCACCTTCTTCCACCACAGCTGATCCTTGTGCATTTAAAGGTATTTAGACAACTGATCTGGTTATTTCTCCAGTGTAATTTTATTGCCATTAAAATTTAAAAAAAAATGAACTCCTCTGCAAGGGAAAAAAAAATCACAAACAATAGAGCAGCTAGTTAGGATTTAGTGGACACAAGACCACAGACAGGGGATTACTGCCTGGTATAAAATGAAAAAAAAAAAATTTAAAAAGACCCAATGCTTCTTTAAGCAAGGGACAATCAGAGCAAAACAGCCTTGCAAATCAATCATCCATTACAAACCAGAACATATTGCCATCTCAGTCTGCAGTCACTCAGGATGGGGGCAAAGTCTCCTGATGCCAGCATTGCTTGAGGCTTTCTGAGACATCTGGTCATTTCACTAAAAGGTGAAGACTGCAGATAGAACAAAACATATATGAAAATTAATTTAAAAGAAGGGGAAAATCGACTTATGAGTGTTGTTGGGATGATTACAGGTAAATGCAGTGCATTGAATAAGCAACAAGCAGGAGGAGGAGGGGAGTGTAACTGAGATTGCTGCATACAACAAAATCAGAATTCAAAGCAATTGATGATATTTTCATAACCTTACTGGAAACAGTAAAAGACACAGATTCAAACAGAAGTTAAGTGACATAGGATAAGAGGTTGCTCTTTTACACGGCCCTGGAAGCTCCCATTAGCCCTGTGGGGTGACAAACAATCAGGAAACACAGCTACCCTGTAGTGCAAGAAAGTTACACCAGATTGCAAACTGGGTTGGTTTTTTTCCCCCTGCATGTAGTTTTTTCAAAAATATATTTTAGGCCATTTCAACCCATTACCCTGGTCTTTACATGACAGCATGGCCAGTGCTTGCTAGGCTAATGATCACATGGCAACATCCCTGGGCAAGCTACAGACAAGGGGGCAGTGGGTCCCTCTTCTCAGTATGGAGCACTTGCACAGAACTGCTATGGGGAAGATGCAAAATATTATGTAGTAGTATAGAATCACACAGACATCTGGCACAAATAACAGAAATTTCTGTTTAAAGCTTCAGAAAATTCTGTAAAAGGAAACCCTGGGTTTCTCTTAATGTGCTTTTTGAAGTCCACACAAAGACAATAAATGCCCAAAATGTGTAACTAACGCAAAATCCCAGTGGCTGCCAGTGAAGAAATCCTGTCTAGACTATTGCATGTAACTTCCAGTGCTGTGGCTATGCTACTTTATATTATGGAGTCTGTTACACGTTGACATAATAAAGTGGTTTGTAAAAGAACTAAAAAGGGCTGAACAAATCCTGGCAGCAGCTGTGAACAGCTAATAGCATAAAAGGAATTTAGACAGCATAATGAAAACATCATAGCTGAAAAAAAAGTAGTGCAACAAGTTTTTATTTCAATGTCATTTCTGCGATAATTAACAAAAATTAAACAGAGTAAGTTTCTTGATGTGAGGCTAACTCTAATAGGGAAATTGGACCACTGCTTAGACATCAAAGTATCTTTCAAACCACTTATGTTTTTATAGCTGTTGTGAAGAGGTTGCTTGCCTCCCAAAGACTGTAAAAATCATGATTTCTGTTAAGATGTCATCTCAGCTTTTTAAAAATAAAACACTCAAGACAACAGAAATGGTGTTTTTTCTTCTTATTGTTCAAGATCTCACGAACACAAAACTGTACACAGAAACCCGGTGCTTTCTTAAGTTTACACAGTGTCAGTTTTACCTCCAATGTTTCATTTGGCATGCTTGTCACTGCTAGCATTGGACAGTAAAGTAAACAAATGAAGTTCTGTGGGGAGAAGATATTCACTCAGAGTTTCTGTTGCTGAATATTGCAGAAACCTAGGAAAGGAATATTTAAGACAAGCCAGTGGGCAATCTTCATTCATTTCCACTTCCGGTATCTTTTCCAAATCCTTTCTTTCCTCAGGTACTTTAACTCCTAATAAAAAAAAAATCAATATGTTAAATTAAAAATTAAAATCTTCAATCCCTGATGTACTTTATCCAAAAGTGTCACGAGGGTCTCATTCAGTGCAGTTGGCTGAAGCTGCAAGGCTAATGTTCATGTCCATTAGTGAATATTAGAGTTGGTCTGATCTCTAATTTTACAGTCATCTTGTCTTCAATAGCCTGTAGGTTTTCTTTGGCAGGCTGTTTGTAATGATAATGAATTGATCACTGCTGGATTGCTCAAGAACTACATCAGCTTTACAGACAGTGCGCTTAAGCTCCCTCAGATTTACATTCACTCAGCTGCTGCAATTACCTCAGCCCTGTGCTGCAAGGGCTTGCCATAAGGAAATGAAAGCACCTAAACTAAATAGAATGGGTTTTTATCAACCAAATGTTTTAACAATTTTAATGTTTTGGGGGTTATTTTATGGCTAGGATTCAAGGTCTATCCAGGTTTCAAGTAGTGAGGTTTGTAGCATCCATAATATAGTCTTTGAAGTAACAGACTGAACTAAGGGCATGCCAAATAGATAAAGGAGGATCCATCACTCCTGCAGTTTCTATAGTCCAAGGCACTAGGTCAAAAAAACAAATGCTACAGAAAAGAAGAATGGCATGAAACAGTAAGGCACTTGGCATTGCAATAGGTGAACAGTAGGATGCTGTTGTGGTATTTTTGTAGGCATCGTGAGACACAATCAATTTAAGGACATTTTCCTAATTATTCAAGGTGTCTTTGAATACATTAGTGATTCAAATTCAGGACAAACAAGGAGAGTATTCATATTACAGGATAGGACCCATATTTTCTTAACCCAGCCTACAATTTTAAGACTATTTTATCATATCACTGCTTGAGCAGGGCAGGAATGCTTTGTTCAGCAAAGTTAGTGGTTGATTTTTTAGTAATTTAGGTAAGACTAATAAAAATAAATTACAATGAAAACTTGTCTAATCAACATTTATGCTACTCTAAAAGTCTAGCTATCATATAGAGTGTGTTTAGAACAGAATGACAAAGAGAATGCTGCTTCATACTAGAACAACTTGCTTTCAAATTTTAGGTCCAATGTCACTTTCGGTAAAGCCAAAATTTTGTGTTTCATTCTCTTTCACACTCTTTGGGTTGACCACAGAGTTTTCAAGAGCTGACAGATTTTTTATATCATTGAGATCAATCCGTAGGATAAATATCAAAATCCTGTAGGATCTTCTAACCCTACATAAGCTTTGGAACATTTCTCTTATTTCACACAACTGGGTCTAGAGCTTAGAACATCTCAGCACTAAGCTAACATCGAAATAAAAATCAACAGCTCAGGAGAAAGGGAGGCGAGTCTGGAGTTATTCAGCTTTAAAAACACATATTTCAAATTATCTAGTAGTTAATTTAATCTGACAAATGCTGACGGTCTACATGAAATGAATTTTTATGCCTGTCTAGTCCCTGGTAAAAAACTTCCAGCACTAAACAGATTTTGACTTTAGTCAACTAACTTCTCTTCTTAAATATATCTGCTGTAATAGGCTCAAGCACTACGATTGATTCTGCTAAACAGCCCATTCATGCCCACATTACCACTAACAGTCCCACTGAAATTTTGCTCATAGGTAAAATTAGGATCCAGCTTCATATTCCCAAAGCATCTCTTTCAGTATGCAAATGCTTGCCATGGCAACACTCATCACAACACTGGTGTTGCTTTGAGTGCCTGCCTACTCCCCAGGAAGGAGACCTGGTCCTCCAGAGCTTTTATTCTGCCACAAATCAAAGCTTTTCATCTCCATTGGAAAAGAGAAAAAAAAAGGAGTGGAGTATAAACATTTATTAGCACATCAGTTTATGTAATTGCTGCAACACAAAGACATAGAAGAAGCAGCTGGCACTTGCTATTTCGGATTATGGCTCTTCAATATTCTTTAGGAGAACACCTTTAACTTTCAGTCATGTTTCTGACCAGTCTTTAGCCTTTTAGGATGAGCCAAGCAAAGTAGAATTCATTTTGTCATTGTTGTTATTAATACTGTTGATTGGCATCTGAAGGACAGTTTTCCTCTGGGAAAAACCTGCAATGTTTTGCTGCAGTAACATATGTTTGGGGTGGCAGGGGTAAGGTATTTGTTATCAACCATATGATGGAAAAATACCCGAGAGTAAAACAATCTGTAGAGATCCAGACAAGGAGTGAAAACTTTGAATGATGGAAACAATCAGAATGTTTAGGTATCACTTTGGTGAGGTTTGAGATGGCTCAAAAGCATTACTGGGAAATTGGATGTTTGGAGTGCTTGATATTGGAAGCTTGGGATATTTGATATTGAGCCTATTATATTAATTTTCTGAAATATTAATTTTCCTTGGAACTAGTTTTTTTATGAGGTGAAAGAGCTATTGAAATAATTCACACTCCAAATCCAAAAGGTCAATATTTAAAAAAAACCACCCAAACAAAAAAACCCCCAAGATTGAAAAAAACTAAACTGATCTTGGTCTTCCTTATTTTGTTATTATGTTCTATTATTCACTCTAGCAGATGACAGCTGACTGTCACCGTTTAACTCCAACTAGCAACCAAGACGCATGCAGCTACTCACTCACCCCTGGTGGAATAGAGGAGAGAATCAGAAGAGTAGAAGATAAAAACCTGCTTGGTTGAGGTAAAGACACTTTATTGGTAAAGCAAGAGTTGCATGTACAAGCAGAGCAAAAAAAAAAAGAATTTATTCACCACTTCTCATGGGTGGACAGGTGTTCAGCCATCTCCAGGAAAGCTGGACTCCGTCATACATAATGGTGCATTGGGAAGACAAATGCCATAACTCCAGATATCTTTCCCTTCCTCCTTCCTCCTTTTGCTTTATATACTGAGCATGAAGCCATATTGTCTAGGATATCCCTTTGTTCAGCTGAGGTCAGCTGCTCAGCTGTGTCCCGTCCTAGTTTCTTGCGCACACCTAGACTACTCGCTGGTAGGGCAGTATGAGAAGTAGAAAAGGCCTTGAGGCTACACTGCTCAGCAATAAGTAAAACATCCCTGTATTATCAGCGCTGTTTACAGCACAAATCCAAAATATGGCCCCATACTAGCTACTATGAAGAAAATTAACTCAAACCCAGCCAAAAGCAGCCCACTGAATTACAGGGAAATGGGAGTTTTTAAATGTATTTTATAATTGCAACCACTGAAACAAAACAAAAAAGGTACCCTTAGGAAGACAGAGAAATTCTCCGATGCCATTGCTTATCTGAAGGATTTTCCTTGCTGATGTGATGCCTTTATGTGCAGCCCCATTCCCACAGACCGTACGCGTGGCACGGACACACTCGCCTGGGGATACTCCCGGCGCCACATGTGCCGGGTGCCTCACTTCGCCCGTGCTGGCCCCTTCCTGCCGCCCGCAGCCGCTTCCGTTTCTATCCAAAACAAAATTCGTTACTATGGAAACTGCGATAGAGCCGTCCATCGCAGGAGCTGTGTTCCCACCCACAAGGGTTCCGAAGGACGCAGCCCCGCCTCTGCGTCCGCCCCCATGGGCGGCAGCAAAACGTCACCGCCCGCATGTCTCGCATTCCTGGCCCCGTTAGGGGCCGTGCGGGCTGGGTCGTAACCGTGCGGCGGCGGCCCGTCCGGTGGTCCTGGGCCGGGCCCCGGTGCCGCTCCATGCCCCGGCCGTTTCCAGGGTGACGGCAGGGGCCACCTCAGCCACCGCTCTCAGAGCAGCTGTTTTCCCCCTTCCGTCACAGGAGGCGTGGCGTCCGAGCTCGCGGCGCCGTCCTGTGATTTCAGCCGCGGCTCCGGGAGGTGCCCGCGCCCCCAAATCCCGGAAAAAACTCAAAAAAATTCCTTGCGCACAGCAGAAGATGGGTCCCCCTCCGAACTAGCCNCCCCCCCCCCCCCCCCCCCAGACGAGCTGGGGCAAGCTGCGAAAAGCAGCGAAAGGAGAAAAAACCCTTGAGTACCCACTCCAAACGCAAGTCCCCCTCCACACTCGTGCCGGGCCAGAATAAGTGACCTAACAAACCTTACAAAACCAGTGGGATCCTGCAAAAGGTCGCAATTTGGTTTCTAAGAACCGAGATTTTACAGGAATTGCTAGCAATTACTGAAATTACAGATACACAATACACACACAAATACACAATTACACAATACACAATGAAAAGAGCTGCTTTTATGTTACCTCCTGCAGGGTCCTGGGACCGTGGCTCCTCACCTCGGGTCACTGCAGGGAAATTCTTTTAAAAGTTGCCAGCAGGGAAGAATTCCTTGCAAGATGTGTCTGATCTAGTCCGGAAGAAGGCTACCAGGTCGCAGTCTCATCTGGGTCGCCAGAAAACTGATGCCTTAAAGACCTAGAAATAAAACAACACACTTTTGAGGTAATATTAGTATAGGAGGTAATGTAAAGGCTGGTCTTTATTGGAGGGCTCCAGGGGCAGATATGGAAAATTACCACCCCTGCACGGGGTGAATACAGTTCTATGAGTTTAGCAAATTAACATAACTGACAAAAATCCCCAATTAGAGACATAAGTGGTGAGGTAAT
>VWZW01007676.1:0-16620 GCA_013397115.1 Edolisoma coerulescens | reverse complement strand
ACAATGAAAAGAGCTGCTTTTATGTTACCTCCTGCAGGGTCCTGGGACCGTGGCTCCTCACCTCGGGTCACTGCAGGGAAATTCTTTTAAAAGTTGCCAGCAGGGAAGAATTCCTTGCAAGATGTGTCTGATCTAGTCCGGAAGAAGGCTACCAGGTCGCAGTCTCATCTGGGTCGCCAGAAAACTGATGCCTTAAAGACCTAGAAATAAAACAACACACTTTTGAGGTAATATTAGTATAGGAGGTAATGTAAAGGCTGGTCTTTATTGGAGGGCTCCAGGGGCAGATATGGAAAATTACCACCCCTGCACGGGGTGAATACAGTTCTATGAGTTTAGCAAATTAACATAACTGACAAAAATCCCCAATTAGAGACATAAGTGGTGAGGTAATTCCCCTCCAGTTCAATCCCTTTCTAAATCCTCCCCCCTTAGAGAGGAACTAAACTTAGTTTATGAAAATGTGTCTTGAAGAGCTGGTTTCAACCTTTGCTCCCAGAAAGCCAAGATAGGATAGAGGACTTGGACCCCCCAGGGCATTGAGCCTCTGGAATATGTTTTGTCTTTCTGCCTATCAGGGTAGGCAAAAGTACTATGAATACAGTAATAGGCTATAGAGCTACAAATATATGTGTAAAGAATATAGAGAATATATAAAAGCAAAAAAGGCAAAAATCAATTCAGCATCAGATGGAGGCCAGTTGAAAGCCACCAGCATCAACAAATGCCTCCTCTGCATCAGGAGATCCATCTTGGTCCATCTTGCCCAGCATTCTGTCTCTGACACTGTCTGAGGCAGACATGCAGAAAAAAGAATAGGTGAAGTGGGGACTGACATTTCCCCAGTAAACTCATCCTGCCTCTAGTGCAGAAATGTCTGGGATTTCTTGGGTCAGAAGTGATCTATTTTCTTTTAATAGTGGATGTTTCTTTTACACTTCAGTTTGGTTCACCCTGAAAGGAAAATCAATGAGGTAAAGTTCATGTATTTTCCTCTGTGTTCTCCGTATCTCAGAATTGTCCCAGTTTACATATACACACACCTTAAACCACTGAGGGCAGATCCATTCTGCCAGTATGAAGCATTACCTCATCATGAGAAACATAGGATTCTGTACCATTATAGATGCAGTTTAATCAATCAAGTATTCCCCACACCAGGCATTATAGAAATATCTCTAAAAAAAGTATAGCTATAAATATAATAAATATACAAATGCAAAGCTGCATTTAAATTAGGTCTTGAAAGTTATTGAACTAAAACAGAATAGTTCAGTTGGAAGGAACTGAATAAGTGATCATCTAGTCTAACTGGGTGGGAGTACTTAAGCAATATCCAAAAGGTTTAGCTTAAACCCAGTGCTACTCTCCAAGGAACACCACCACCAAAGGTTAACCATTGAAATAAATTAGAACAGAAAGAAATAACTCAAGATTCTTTCATATTAGTTTTCATTATCTGTCTTGAGAAAACAAAAGCTTAGGGGACACCATATCACCATGTTCCAGTATTTAAAGGGTGGCTACAAAGAAGATGGAGGCTTCCTTTTTATAAGGAGTCACATGGAAATGATGAGGCTTGTGGGTACATCTTATTCCTGAGAAGATTCTGATTAGACACAAAATAACAATTGGAATGGCCTTCCCAGGGTGGTCAGTTTCACTCAAAATACAGCCAAAGCCTCCCATAGGGAACCTCTCTTGATTCCCTTCCAGCTCAGTTAGCAGGAAGGCATCATACTCCTAATATCTACAAATACAGCCATGGGATTGTTCCCTTCATTCATAATAATCTTCTCCCTATGGTATGTACAATATTTGGTTTCCGGGCTCCACAAAATGGTGGATGAAAAGCTCTTGTGAAAGGTCATTTGTGCTAGAGTTTTCAATGTCCCTTTAGTGTTCAAGACAGAGACAACTGGTAGCCTTCATGAAGCTAGGAGAGACAGTCTTGTGTACGCATGATGTACAAGGCATTGGACAAGGAATTTGGTATCTGTCAGAGACTGAAATGTTTATAATTTATGGCTTAAACATCTTTATGAAGGACTTTTGCCTATTATAGCAAAACTGTGTAAAAAAAGCTGCATGGAAGACCACCACACCCTGAATGGGGCCCTGACTGAGGCCCTGTACTGCAAGTTGATGGAGATAAGATAAAGTGACTCAGGTCTGGGCTGGGGGAGAAGAATACATTCCCAGGAGGATTAAGCCTCACACCTTCAGGGTGGAGACCACAGCTCCAGGCTTATCAGCTGTCAGGCTCGAATAGACCCTCACACCAAAGGGTGGGGAGAGGAGAACTTTTGGATGTGTGGTGAAAAAGCCTCTGGTCCAAGGCAGTGAATGTCCATCCTCCGTCGTGCAGAGGAGCCCAGCTGCAGGTGATGCCTTGAGGTGGCCATCTGAAAACAGAGACTAGATAAAAATAAGAGAATAAAAGTAGGTATTTATTAGAAGGGCCTTCAAAGATACACCCCAGGCAGTCAAAAGGCTACACTCAAGAGGGACCCGGGGTCACAGGCTCTTCACACTTTTATAAGTTTGGTCCACTTGCATATCAGGGTTAGTTCTCCAAGTATAACTTCAGTTAATGATGTAATTACCCCAAGTTTGCCCCTCCTGTTCAAAGGCTTTTAGTTTACACATTTTGGGGCCTGGGACAACAAGGTATCCTTGAAAAGCAAACCTAGAGAGGCTTTGTTATGTCTAACCAGCATGAGAGAACAGTAGTTAACAGGGCGCATGAAACTTCAGAGTTACACACTAGGCAGTACAGGATTTGAAAAATATAAAATGAAAAATATAAAAGTTAAAACCTCAGAGGCCCCTTCACCCCAGGAAAAGCCGCATTCACGTGAGGGACAGCAGAGGGGGTGTCATGGCCCATCAAAGGCTCCCCCCCCAAGGGGTCCCCAGACCCTGCACCAAAGCACTGCACATGATGCAACAAATCCAGAGTCTTGTGAAGGACAGTGTCAAACCTGGCTCCCTCAGGGGAGGTACCTGGGCATTCCCACCTCACCCAAGCGTATATTAATCCATTGGATTCTATACTTTCTGGTGGGGCAGCAGGGGACCCTCACCACCAAGAAGACCAGATGGAGGGAAGCCTTGAGACATTACTGGGACCCTCGGGAGGGTGATATCTTTCTACCTGATCCCTGTCACTCTCCCTGTCCGCCCCACACACACCTCTTTTCCTAGACTTTCTTTCTTTCTTTTTCTTCCTTTCTTTCTTTTTCTTCCTTTTTTCTTTCTTTCTTTCTTTCTTTCTTTATTTCTTTCTTTCTTTTTCTTTCTTCCTTTCTTTTTCTTTCTTTCTTTCTTTCTTTCTTTCTTTCTTTCTTTCTTTCTTTCTTTCTTTCTTTCTTTCTTTCTTTCTTTCTTTCTTT
This sequence comes from Edolisoma coerulescens, assembly GCA_013397115.1. Taxonomy (NCBI): domain Eukaryota; kingdom Metazoa; phylum Chordata; class Aves; order Passeriformes; family Campephagidae; genus Edolisoma; species Edolisoma coerulescens. Next base: position 13,225 of record VWZW01007676.1, on the reverse strand, counting down.
CTTTCTTTCTTTCTTTCTCTTCCTTTCTTTTTCTTTCTTTCTTTCTTTCTTTCTTTCTTTCTTTCTTTCTTTCTTTCTTTCTTTCTTTCTTTCTTTCTTTCTTTCTTTCTTTCTTTCTTTCTTTCTTTCTTTCTTTCTTTCTTTCTTTCTTTCTTTCCCTCTCTCTCTCTCTCTTTCTCTCTTTCTATTTACCTCTTTTACTATTAAATAAAATACATCAAATTTTTGGCACCAACATCTAACTTCGTTTGGTTTTAATCAAGTTTTGGGGTATATTTCAAACTTTTCCAGGTTCGATCCATTTTATTCACACAGACTTAGTTTTCTTTGCTCTTGCCTGTTTAAATCGGTTCATGACAGTATCTCACCCAGGAAGTAGTGTCTGGTCACCTGTATTCAAGAAAGATCAACTCAAAACAGGAAGGAAGGAAAGGAACGCTTTAAATTAAAAGACCTTGAGGGCAAGAGAACAAACACTGGGAAGAAAATGACCATTAAAAGCACCATCAAAACAAAATGCTAAAATAGTCTTTAGCAAGAATAATAAGGAAAAGAAATTTAACTGGTTCTACTGGACTTTGTTCAGTTCATAAAAGGAAATATATGGAGTAGTTGCCAATGAAAATAGGAGACTGAAGTTGAGAACCTTCCAGTTCCATGTCCCTAATTGTGTTTCAGAATTTTTTAAAAAAAATGTGTACATGATTTTGAATCGTTCAGGCTCTGGCAGGCTTGTCTTTTTTTCTATGATTTGTCCACTTTCAAAACAAGTTTCAGTCTTATACATATCTGTCTGTCTGTCAATCTCTCTACCTCCCTCAGATTTCACATTTATTAGTGATTTGACAAGGTACATTTCAACCTGGCTAATAAATTAGATGAAAAGAAACCTGAGGAGAGGACCACAGTTCCTGACCTAACCTCCCATACGCCTCAGAACTGCTGATGTAGTTGGGAAAACTGCCAAATTTTCAGGACAAATCTTTCTTGAGTCTGAAACAACAATGGCATATTTCAAACTAAGTGCAGGTTGGGAAAAATCACTTAAATTTAAGTTAGCCTTCTTACTCAGACAAATTGAAAGAGAAGGGTAATACCAGTTATGAAGCAGAGGAAAAACTTCAGAAAAAGGCCAGGGTAGTGTCTGTAGAATTAGAGTGAGAGTGGGACAAACAGCTGAGCAGGCAGTAGAATATGAGACAAGGTGTAACATGTGCCACCTGGCCAAGGTGAAACATGGGCCTCCCCTTTGATGAAGCCATGTCAGGTTTCTTGAGCTAAGAAACAGAGCAACATGCTTCCTCGATTCTGGCATTTGGCAATCTCACCAAAAAACCCTTCTGTTTTTATAGACTGTTAGATTTGATTTCTCATGCCTCACCCTGAAAATTAAAATGGAGAAAAGTATTTACCATATTTATATCAACTTCTATCCAATCCTATGTATAGATTTCATTAATTTAATACTGAGCAAGTATTCTGACCACTTACTAGGTAATCACTTTATTGTCGCTTTCCTACTCTCTGCCATTCACCTAAAATCAACACAGTAAAATAATAATTTTAGTAATTAGTCTGATCATTTAAGTTAGATAAAGGTAAGGGGGCAGATCATGCCCAGTTCTCAAGTGGCCTATCTCTACTGAGAGACTGATGAAGGACAGAATACATTCTCTTTATGAAGTGGTCTCTACTGGATAAAATTATCACTTCCTTTACTATTCCTTTTATCTTTTTGACTATAGCACAAAGCAGCATCATTAAGATTGAATTACACAGCTCTCAGATTGCAAGCCCAGAGGAATACTGCTTAAATGACAGAAATTACTGTACATTACCACTTACACAGGTTAGTGCAAAGCTTGTCTCGTGATGTGTGTCCTGCAGCTTCAGGGAAGCCCATTTGAGTCCCTTCTCACTTGTGTTGGTATACATCTAGAATAATTTAATGCAAGTCAATACATCATGAATGCATGTCTGTAGTGGGGAGATCGCTGCTCAGGTTTACTACTTCATTAATTTCTGATTCTTTACAGCTGTTGAACTGCAGGATAACTTACTAAAACATTGCATATCTAGAAGTTCAAGCATTAAAATGGCACTAACTACATCAAAAGCAAAGAAGAAATGAACCAGAAATACATGAATGAATCCTTTCCAACAGTCACAGATTATAGCATGACCAAGACATGATATACTAATTTTTGTTGCTCTTTTATTAAAAAGATTCATTTCTCCACTATCATTCTTTACTTCTGTCAAAACCACTTGCAAATAAAATCTCCATTTGCAGCCACTTTAAATATTGAAATTTTGGATGTGTTGTAATAAGTAGTCATATGACTTTAAATTCATTTGTACGTTTGAATATGCACAAAATATCTACCTTCATTGTATTTTAATTCTGGTAGTAAGCAAAGTGGGGCCAGAGGACACTAAAATCTACTTTGCATCCTTAATGATTCCCATGACACTGTCTTTAGGCGTTCAGGATCTCAATTATCCAGTGTGTTATGGGCACTCAGAATTTTAATCAAATCAAGACATCTTACCCAGGACTACTCAGGTCAACATGCACCCCACTAGACCCGAAAGGTGGGGGGAAAATTCTCCTATCTTTTTCAAGGGTGTAGTGGGTTAAAAAAAACTGAGTTGATAGAGTTTTAGACCAATTGCTTCTCGTGATTTTGCATATAAAAATCAGCACGGCCACGAGAAAGGGAGCTTCTGGTTTCTGGTCTCTCTTGGAGGGGTGGCTGGTCCAGGCCCGGCCAGGCCCCGCTGGGCCGGGCCAGGACCCCCGCGCTCTCCACTCTTTCCCTCCGGTGCAGCGGCACAGCCTCCTGAGTCGCTGCAAGAAAATTATCTCAGAGTCTTGGGCAGCTGAAAACAACTATGATTTGCTACACAACTGAACTTACTTGGAGCGGCTCTTGGGGACAGGCGAGTCCTCTCTCCCCCCCTCCTCTACGTGGCCCTGCGCAGACTCGGCGGAGCTTTCTGAAGCCAGCACAACTTGCACTGAATTGAAGAAGACACCATGCAGCCAGCAGCATAAAGAGAGCGAGGCTTTTTCTCCACCCTACAGCCTGAACACGTCAGCTCTCCATCATGAAATTTCGAGGTCAGAGAGAAACAGGGTGAGTCACATGAGATAAAGCAAAGATAGTGACTGGAAAAGAGGGCAGCAGCGTGTTTTGTTGCGCGTAGCTTAAAAACCTTTTTTGCATGAAGTGGTAAGAGACTGTAGTGTCACAAACTGTTTCATTTCTCTGTGAAAGACATGGAAGAGAATTCTGTGTGCAGCCTGTGGAAAAGGAGAAGTGGTCTTGCCAGAAGTTTTAAGAGACTTTGTTAAAAGAGAGAGAGCCGTTGTTTTCAGGCTGGAATTTGCTTATCCTTAAAAGAGATACCCATGATGGCAGTGTCAGAAAACTGCAAAATTCATGAGAGAAATGTTTTTTCACGGCAGCAGATTTTCTGGGCAAATCTAGTTTTGCTTGTAGCAGTTTAGAAACCATGCTAAGCAGAAGAAACCTCTTTTCCCCTCAAATATAGAAGAAACTTTTAAGAACTGCAATACTGACCTGAATCACATGTTTGTTATCCTTTTGTGCAAGTTGGAAGAAGAAGGGAGTGTTTAAGAGAGAAAGGGGGGTTTGCTTTAAGTTCATATTATTTCTTTTTACCTTTAATTCTGTTAGTAATAAACTTTTTTATATTCTTTAAAGTGTTGAGCCTGCTTTTCGCCCTTCTCCTAACTTTTATTTCACAGAGAGTAAAAAAAGCGAACAAACCCGCTACACTTAAATTAGTGATTCTGCCCAGTTCCGAAATTAAACCCATTTCAAAGGGGTATTTCACTACTAAATGGAAAAGATTTACCAGAGAAACGTCCATTACGTCCAATCCAAAGAGCAGGCCAACAGCAGGCATAGAGAGCCAAAATGTCAGACCAGCTCCGGTCCAGACACATGAACCAGGCTGAGCAGCATGCTAACAAATGAGCTGGTTTTTTCCATTGTAAAAGGACATCTTTTTTCCTTTAATTTTGATCTCTTCTTCCTTTCTTGGTGAAACTGTAAGAAACAAATCTGCTAAAGGTTGTGGGTTTGATTTCTAAAACAAAGCCACTTTGTCAGAGAAGTCCTAAAAGGTTTTTAAAAGCTATTTGGGGTAACATACACAAAATCCTGCCATGTACAAACTGCTGTTCTCTGCTTATCGAGAAGACAAGAAGTGAGCCCCACAGAGGGCACTGTTAGCTCATCAGTCCTCTGTCCCCGTAAGAGGATGTACACTGCCTGCTTGTGCACACACACACATACATGCTTACCTGATAACAAAGAGATTTTAGTCAATCCAAAAGTCTCTGGTTATTATTTTAGCTGCGGCAGCACTAGTGCTTCCACTAATCTCCAAAAGCAAACTGGGCATTGCATTCCTGTTGGCAGCAGCATTCTCCTACCACTTTTGCCCAGCAGTGACATTTATTTTTACTTTGAAGGGTGCTGCCTACATGTCAGAACCCACATCTACTTGGAACTCTCCTAAGACCTCTGGCATTGTGGTACGTAAAGCTGTGTTCTTCCACCAGTACAAATGTGCTCTGAGTCACAGGTTAGGTCCTAACTCTGCCCAGATTGTTCTTAGATACATAGCCAACAGTCTTAATACTGAGGAAACAGACTGCTTTAGTATGGCTGGAGAACACTGAAACACTTAGAGCTGTAGAAGTAAAAGCTTACATCCAGCTTCTGCTCCCTATACAGGTGACCAGTAAACATGGAGATGTATAGAGTTGAAAACATTATTTCAAATGTATTATTTACGTACTGTATTCCAGCCACTATGGAATATAAATCCTTTCAGGAAAAACACATAAAGCTGAATAATTCAACTTTCATCCAAATTCATAGATTGACACAGAACTCAAGTTATACAGGTTGACACTTATCATAGGTTAGTATCACAATCACATGGGGTTTGATTTGATGTTGATAAAGCAAGATTGATGAAATATAAATAATTCTCACTACTTTTATTTTATTTCCATGGTGTTAAAATACTGTAGTTAAGTCAGTCATACTCTTTGTCTGCAAATAGCTTGATTTTATAAGTCACGGAATTACAATAAAAGATGTCCATTATCCACACACAGATAAACACATACATATAGTATTTAATTCAAACATACAGGAGAAAATGTCTCACCCAGTTAATGGAAAAGTACTTGAGCTAGACAAGGACAATAACTGACAAAATGATATTATTAGGATAATTTTGCAGTCACTTTTTATTCCATAAAGTTGTATTTTTTGTAAACCTGACATTTCCAAAACAGTGCAAGTGAATCAGAATACAGGTGAACACAAGCTTCTAAATACAGGTGACATCAGTAAGAGTAAATACATTCTTTCAACGACAAGTTCACAAAAAGAAACATAAAATTTTACAATATATAAGCAGTGACATTCTGAGAAAAAGAAGTTACAGTGGTGCAGGAACTCTACTGTGTATGCAAACCAAGCTCCAAAAGCAATTAGTCTTCATGCCAGTTTAATCAATGCACATTAAATGAATGAAATTCTACTTTCATTTATATCCAAGAAACCCTAGCAAGTAGGTAGACTTGGACAAAGGATAGGAATTAGTTCCATGACTCCCTTAATTCTTTAGTGAAAGCAGTATTATATATTTCCATGCCACATGGATACTATGCTTTAAACTTGTGCAAGACTCCAAAATGTGCCCATAAACAGAAGAGATTCAAGGAAGTTGATACTAAATACTATCAAAGAAAAATTTTTCATAACTATTGCTTTCAGCAACCTGGGCTACCTGCACATCACTGACTTGGTATGTGGGGTCATTACCATTCATGTATTTAGGCATAGAAAGGGCTGTTTCCACTGTTATGCTTGCATTGCAGAAGTCTTTGCCACTTTGAGATTTAAAGATTGCTTAAGTGGTTTACAGGCTTGGAGTTCACATCAGGCATAATTTCTGCCTCAGATAATCCAAGCAATTTGTGAGATTACTTCAATTCAGAGGCTGCTCCAGTATTTTCTACAGTTTGCTGACTTCCTCATTACAATTAAGCAAATAAAAGAACAAGTTTATTCAGAAAAAACTAGCAGGTGTTTTTGTTAGCTACAATGGCCAAGTACCAGAGAATACTAGTGACATCCTTGGAGCACACTCGTTGTGCTGTTGCTTGGGGAGAAATTTCAAGACCCAAACCCCTTGGTTTTTAAATGAAAACATGCTATGAAAGGTGGCTCATTGCTGTGCTGTGGGCCACCAAAACTGTGAAACGACTGTGATCTTCTTGAAATCAAGATGGAAACTACACGGGGTTGCAACAGCACAGGCTCTGCATTAAGTGATATTTTTCTTTGATTCCCTCCCCCGCCTTTCTTCCTGATCATCTTTTTCTGAGATTGTTTTCTTCCTATCCTAAAAACAACTTCAGGGGTACTATTTTTAAGAAGACACCTTGTACACTGCAAGCTTGTGATACCTCAGATGCCAGAGCATTTGAAAATACCCCATTTCTAAGCTTCCTCCTCCATAGCTTATAGATAGTGTAAAGTGAGCCTGCTGGGAAAAAAAAAAGGCAAAAAAAGGTTCAGCAAACCTTTCAATGAAGTTGTCCAAGAAAACTGATGACATCTCAAAATTGATTAATTGGAAAGCACTTGTACAATGACTACCCCCAGCCTCTGTGCAAGCAGAAGAGCACAAAGAAACTAACAAGTAGCTGACAGATGGGAACTTCCAGAGCCCTAAAAGCAATTTCCAAAGTAACCATGTCTCTAGATACTTATGATGATTTCTTAATTAAAAAACCCCAAACCTAGCAGTTCTATAGCAGAGGTATGTTCTACACATTCTTGAAGTATATTACATTTTCATAAGACTTTGGGATTAGAAACTGATTGCAACCAACTGATATTAGTGGGACTTTTTGTTTGGTTGCTTTTTAAGGAGTGGAAAGGTGCATCTACAGTATTTTAAAATGAAGAACTGGTATGATTCATTGTCAAATCTGAGTATCCTAGCTGGAAGCAAGCAGGAGCCACAATGGAATTTGATTTTAAAAAAAAAAAAAAAAAGGAGAAAAAAATTTGGAGAGTATACACATAAAACTTTGGAGAGTATACATATAAAACCAAAACCATCCATGACAACAAAACTACTGAGTGCCCAGCAGTGATGATACTAAGAATTTGTGGATTATTTCACAAATATGGCACTTACCTGGCCAACAACTAGATTTTCACTAAGGAATGACTTGTGCTGGATCAATTCTATGACAATTCAAGTCAAAAATGAAAAAGTTCAGTGTGGGCTCAAATGTGATTTACTTTCATTTGTTTTTTACAAATGAAACCATTTTTGCTTTGAGACAAAACAAAAAAAATGTCCAATAAAATCTGAAATGTTTAATTTGTAATTTTTTTAAACTCTCTTCTTTATATAGTTTTAAAAGGTATTTCAAAAGTATAACTAGTTTTGATTTTTAAAATACTTTAAAGTATTTTAAAGGAGGCATTTCTGGCAGATTTCAAAGTAAATTTTTGTTTAAAAAATGGAAATTAATGATTTCAGCTTTTCAAACAGAACTTTCTCCTTTTTTGAATGGAAACTTCTACATTCATTTCAATTCACAAGTAGTTTCACTTGTCCCCTGAATTATTTTTTCAGCAATTTTACTTCTTAATAATTTTTTGGGGGTTCAGTTTTAGAGAGGGCAGATACGGAAGATTCTTACAGGTAATAAACAGACCTCTTTTTTTAGCAAGTACTTTAAGCAATTTCAATTTATAGCTATGAATCAATCTCACATCCAATTTTTGTCTGACTTAGATTTTTTAACAGAAAAACCAGACAATTAGCTTTTGTTAGTTAACAAAACTAACTGATGTTAGACATATACTGCGAGGAATTCAAGAACCTTCAATACTAGACGCAGATATAGATTAGATATTTGAAGGAAACTCTTTACTGTGAGGGTGACGAGAAACTGGAACAGGTTGCTCAGAGAAGTTGTGGATGGCCCATCCCTGGAAGTGTTCAAGGCCGGGTTGGGTGGGGCTCTGAGTAACCTGGCATGGCCATGGGCAGGGAGTTGGAACTACATGATCATTAAGGTTCCTTCCAACACAAGCCATTGACTCTCTGACAATACAGCAGTTCAAGGCCAGACTGGATTGGGCTTTGAAGACGTGGTCTAGCAAAAAGTCTCCCTGCCCATGGCAGGGGCATTGGAACTAGATCTTTAAGGTCCCTTCCAAGCCATTCTATGGTTCTGTCTCTAGATGATAATAAAACAGTGCAGTCAAATGCCACCAGCCTTTTGGTTTTGCACTCTGATGGAAAATCTGCACTCCACTACATGCTTATAACAGGATTTTGCTGTGGATTTTGGCTTAAATGATCATTTGTCACACAGAATCTATCAAATCAACAATTACTGTTTAAAGAAAGATAGTTGAACAGACTAATAGTTTTTCTTGACAGATGTTGAATCAATACACTTAATTCACTTTAAAACTATTTTCTCCCTAATGCATGCAGATAGCTAATAGTTAATAATTACTGTTCAATACTGTAGTAATAGCAGACACCTGATGATGGTGGCAGTAAAAAGCAAACAGGAATATGGATGTGGTCCATTTTTTAGAATTTGAAGCTATTATGAATACGGCAAGGAAGAGCAAGACCTGTTCTCAAGCAGATTTCTTGCATGTTCTCTGTGTTCAAGTTTCCAAACTTCCATCTGTTCTTTTACCACACCCTTAAGGAAGAAGACATCCTGCAACCTTTGAATCCTGGTTTCATTTTCTACCACAGAGCTCGGCCCTTCTTTCCTTTATATGGATTTTATACCAACATGACATTTACTCCTTATTTACACAAAGTGCAAAATACAAGTAGAATCTAAAACCAAGTCTTACAGAGTTCCACTATTTCTATTCAGAAATTCAAGAGTTTTTTGAGGAAACGTGTTTAGATTAATTACAATTAGATTTCTTCTAATTCAACAAATGATTTCTTAAAGAATTACCAGCAATCAAACTGGCAAGCTGACATCCAATAACATCTGCACCTTGACTAAACTTCCTTCTAAATTCTTGAGGAAATACATTCAGTACTTGGAACACCCAGATAGGCAATCTCAAGACTCAAAGATCCAAACATTTTAATCCTTCCATCTACTTATCTCTCTTAAAATTATCATATAAACAAACTCATGACTCAAGTATGTAACTGACATGGCAGACATAATGCTCATAGCTTGTAGCGATTTATCACTTGCTTTGATAGCTACAGATCACAGTCTTTAACAGTAGCTTTAAAACTATCCATCTTAATATGACTTAATTACTTTTTTTTTTTTAACTTAAAGGAGTTTGTCAATGCCATAGTAGTTGGCCCAATTATATCCTCTTGGTATCTCAACTGTACAGTCCTAGAGACTGCAAGAGAAAACTTCCCAAAGAGAACATTCTGTGCTGCCTTCTTCAGTGAGCCAAAGCAAGCTACATGTCACTGAAGAAGTGCTTTCATCCTCTCCCACCCAGGCTAGTAAAGGACAGACTCAAGATCCAGAGTATCACAACTGTGAAATACTTTAGGTTCTTTAGCTTATAAATCAAACACCAAATTCAACCTAAAGAAAGAGACAGTGAAAAGATTTTGGCTTATTTCCATTAAATGATCTATATATGATATTACCAAGCCTTGTGAATGAAGCATATGAGGATTTCAGCTACTTTTATCTGCAAATCTCTCTTTTCTCTCTTGCATTGATGTTTAAAAGTACAATAGAATTTTTATATATATATATATATGTATGTATTTCCAAAGATTTAGCCAGATATCAGTGCTTGAGTGAACTATATAGCTATTCAATAGAAATTATAAAACATTGATACAAATATAAAGACATACTCAATATAAAAAGCTTATATTTATAAAAAATATTTTTAGGTAAAAGTCTTCCCCTGAGGGCATACCACATAGTTGGATTCATAAATATTGCTCTGCACTGCAGCTTGGTTACCAAAGTTCAAAGTTCAACTCTTAAATGAAGTGTGAATCGCTCCAGTCACCTGACATGGCTGCAGTGGTTGCCTCAGGATATGTTCCCTAGCTTTTTGGAGTAATAAAGACACAGCATCAATGGAGTCTCCGAAAAATCTGGAGAAGGTTCCTTCTTCCACATATGGAAGATACGAGAGCAGGACCTATAGGCTAGCAAGTGCATGTCACATGACTGGGCTTTTGTTTTCATGGGCAGTTTACTGATTTTTCTGGACCCAGTTCCAACTATCTTCATTCTCCTTTCTGCTCTTTTCAGCCTCAATAATTTCTTTGTACCTCCGGCGGAAGAAGCCCATCTGCAAATCAGAAGACATGACAGTGGTAAGTTACTGAATCATTAAATTGAAACTTACTTTGTTGATATGACAACAGGTAACATTATGCAGAAAGAACTAGCCCAGGAGTGAGCATCTAATTTCTCCAAGTGGCAATCCGAAATCATAGCTCTTCATTTACATCAGTATAAATGAGATCAAACTGGGTCCCAAATCTTCATAAGTACTCTGCTCCTTATAGATGAACTACTCTGAGGCAGGAGTCCTCTTATATGAAGCATGATTTAAAAAAAAAATAAAAGCACATAAAGTATTTCTAATAAATACAGACCACCAGAGGCAGATACAGGTTTATTGGTTTAAAATAGAGACTAATGTTAAATTTGCAGCTGAACCTAAAGCCAGGCTAACTCATGGGTACTGAGTAAATGCTGACAGTTATATGAGCAGTGCTCTCAGTATCTACAACCGCACAAAACAAGAGGGATCAGAGGAATACAATACAGTCACCCACCTCCCACTTCTCAGTTCCAACTATAATCACTGACAGTCACTTTTGCATATCTTCTTGTTTCCTAAACCCTTATACTTAAAGAAATGCAATTGGTTTTCATCTCAGTTTGGATAAAAATTCTCATATCTCTGTTTTTTTAAGTCTCTCATATAAGCAAACATCATTTTAATAACCGACTTCGGTAAGCATTCAAGAATAACTCCTCAAACTTAGCAGTGCACTGTTGAGATCACTGAATAAATATTTTGTTGAACATAATAAAACATTTACGTAATTCCTACCACTCTAAACCTGTTTTCTTACTCCTGCTGTGTAAAACATGATGTTTTAGTCTTCTTTTATCAACCAGTTATTGCCACCCTTTATTCCCAAATTGCCTGTGTGTAGGAATATTTTGTGCTGTTTTGTCATTACTAAAATTCCATTAAATTGGACTTCTTAGTTTCAGTTTTCAGCAACTTTAATTTTCATCAAGTGTATTTTAATTCACAGGGCAGTATATTCAATCTGTCAAGGGGGATTCTCCAGCACATCTTCCTAAAGTCCAAGTCCTTGCCTGTGCTCCCGAATTCAGAGCAGCATGAGACTATGCACACACCATCCTCTCATCAATCCTTATCTCTGCCTCTTGCCTTCTGGTGCAAAGGACATAGAAGCTGCAGCATAATCTAACAAGCCCCTCTCTTTTGGTAACTGGGACATCCTATTAATCTAGAGATAAGCATACCCTGCTAGGAGCATAGGTATACATTACATACATACTTCCTGCCCTAGTTCCAGCCAGACAGCGATAATTTCTGCAGTAGCCAGAGGGGGCATGGTTAGAACCTGGAGATTATTCTACACCACCTCACATCATTGCCAGGGGTGGGGGGAAGGGAATCTCTTCTAGGGGAAGGGGTTCCTTCAGGTCAAGAAAGCATGGTGGAGGGAACAGTGGGGTAATGCTGGTTCCAAGCCAGAAGGACCAGTCCAGGTAATGTGATGTCTCGGGGTGATTTTATGATAATACTGTATTCCCCTATTATCTGCTTTATGCCCAGAAATGAGTCCCATAGCTTTAAGATGGGTCCAGGAGAGGGGGGAGAGAAGCTGGGCGAATTCTTCAGCGCCATTTGTGTTCAAGGACTCACACACACTCCCCTGCGTTCTCACCGCTGCAGAGCCGAGGGAGCACCTTCCTGCTTTTAGCTAACCTGTTAGCTGAGGCAAGAAACCTTCCCATACCAGCACACCAAAATCCTCTGGTAACTTCTTCTTCCTCTTCTGGAACTGTTTGGCCTAGCTGTGATCCGAAAACCAGATCATTGGACCCCGTGGACCGGCAGGGAGGCTGCGGGGACACCACATCCCAGCCTCGGACCTTGGGAGGGGCTGAGCCAGCTACAGAGGGAGCTCTAAATCCACCAGCTTTCTCTGCATTGAGGAGGTTTAATATTTTAACAGTTATTCATTTTTTCCATGTGCCATGCGGGCACCTTGTTTGTTAAATAAATAGGTTTTTTCACTTTCCTCCAAGAAATTCGTATCAGTGGGGGAGGGAGTGCTGAAACCTGTCTTCTGTGGAAGAGATGTCCCTTCCAGGGCGTTTCCCCTAAACTTGTCTCAAATCGAGACACGAGGCACATGGCTGCAGTCAGGTCGGCTCAGTAGCATTTTGCATGTGAATCAATCTTTTCTACTCTTTTTTATTAATATTGTTGCTGTTACTGTTTGTTTTCTTATCTCATTGCTGTTTCCAGTAAATTGTTCTTGTCACAACCCATGATCTTCACATTTTGTACCTCCAATTCTCCCCTCCATCCCACCTAAGGGGAGTTTGGAGTGTTTAAGTGGGAACATTAAATTGAAGAATACAATTCCTAAACCATGACAGCCTAATTTGGTGCCCAAGTGGGACAAAAAAGTTGTGATAACAACAGATCTGCCCAGACCAGGCTGCAAACAAACTTCATCTAAGCATTTGTTGTATTAGGTACAGAGCCACTGGCTACAAGGTTGCCTAATCTGTTCATGTGGTTGTGGTACCTAACCTGTATATATTCCTGTATGTGCTCCTTGCAGTGCTCTTTTTCAGAGCAGGGAGAAGGATCAGGATTACTTTGTTGATGTACTGTGTGATAACAGTTTATCACATGATAACATGTAATGAAAGTCATTTGTAGTTTGTATTCAGTGTTGTTCTCTACCCTTGCCTCAGGTGCAATATTTGGTAGTACAGTCGTAATCATACCCAGACTGTGGGGGGAGTAGGGGACAATGACTTTCCCCAGCTTTTTACCCTCTTTTCCTTCTTCAGTCTTGTTACAACAGCTTTGGAGAA
>VWZW01007674.1:1394045-1519571 GCA_013397115.1 Edolisoma coerulescens | reverse complement strand
CGTCTCCCCTTCTCTCCGCGGGGTCGCTCGGGGCAGCTCCGCCATGGAGGCGGGGACGCCGGGGGGAGTCAGGTAACGCAGCCTGGAGGGCGCTCCTCGGCCCGCCCTCTCCTCGCTCCCGCTGTTGCCGGGGTGGCTCCACCGCTTTCCGCGGGGAGCGGCGGGGTGCGGACCCGACCCCATCAAGCGGGCCGGGGGGGAGGGGCGAGCGTGCGGGGCCGTGTTCGTGCTGTCCCCGCCGCCCTGCCCAGGCACAGCCTTCCTGCGGCGGAGCGGGGCAGCGAGAGGACCCACAGCGCGAGGGGTAGTTCGGGCTGCACCGTGTTAAATGCGCCAGCAGAGGCACAGGAACTTGGAGCAAAACCCGAAAGGACGTACATGTCTTCAAGCAAAAATGGGAAGGGCTAAGTGATCTAAATATATGGTCACTGTGAGATCTCACATAATAATCCAGGACTTGTAACTGGGACTGAGCCTCAATGGGTGCCGTCCTTATTTTCTATGTTGCATGTATGTAATTAATAAGTATTTCATAAGCATCAGTGTTCTATCTGCCAGAACTAACACCTTGTTCTCTTCCACGTGTGTCTGAACCCAGCACGATCTGGGAAGTATTGTGATGATAGACACTACTGAGAGCCCATTTTTTTTTCAGGCAAATAAAAAATTTACTGTTATCTAATAAATCCAGAAGTTACTTCAAGCCTAAAGATAACACAGGGCTGTCAGCAGGACCCTCGGAGGCCTCCCTCCTTTGTCAGTCCCACTGAAGGTTGAAGAAAAGGGTGCAGGATTTCCTCTTTTCTGCCAGTCCTCCCCATTTCTCCATTCTTATTACTGGAAAATAATAATTAACTGAAATGACTGCAGAGGGAGATCTGGCTTCAAAATGCAAACCCTCAAGAATTCAGCCATGCTGAAATTTAGCTCTGTTAGTCATAGATTCAATCATTTCTCAAAAATTCAAAGTTTAAAAGGAAATGGTTCGGCATGAAACTAAATGTGTAAGAAACTCTTCCCATATCTAAACACAGTAGTTCAAAGTCCATCACATTTTATGTTGGAGCAGAGTTTTCTGCACTGTCTTTAATCCTGACCACTCTTGAAAAGGACCCCCATCATCTGATCATTCAGCAGGTGTTTGATGGACACATTTAAACACTTTCTTTATCTGCTCTTTCTAGTGTCCAAGATGAGGCTGTGGACAAAAGCAACTTTAAGAAATGCAACCAGATTGCTTTCTACAGGTATGGAGAATTGTAGTGTGGTGTTTATTTTTAAACAACTAATAGTAAAAGATATAGGAAGTAGTTACACATTGATTTTTAATCACAGCAAGTCTGCTACTTTCCGGATTTATCTTTCAAAGGTGAGCATTCTACTCACCTGTCAGCAAGCAATAATCATCATACTTTAAAACGTGTAATCTTGCACCCAAAATGTCTTCTGTTAAAATTCAAGAGGATCAGTCCTCTCATCTGACAAAGCCCCAGCAATACTTTAACTACAGCTGCACTCGATGCAGGTTGTTCTCTTGACGTGGATGTTTCTTGAGTATCTGTAGTTCAAAGCAGCAGAACACTCAATAGAAACGATTAGTCTGTGACAATAGCATATGTGATTACAGTCCTGTCAAGCAAGTACCTTGGCCAGAATTCAGTGTCATATCTAAATCCTAGCTCACTGGTCCCTTAAAGCTACCCTTATGCTAAGTCATATTTCTCATCCCATTTCTAACTGTGCTGTCTCTTGACCTTGGTTTTTTTCCTCCCATCCATCATTATGTTCTATCCTGTGCTAACTGACTGAAAGGAATGATTGCCCATTGTTATACCAATTCATCACTGACATACTGGGTTTATTAATGAAAAATTTTCTCTTTAAGTTAGCCTTCAAGACACTTATCTTCAAATAGTTCATAAAACCTGGGCTTGGCATGGAGAATTCAGTTTCAAATTACAAACATACATTATTTCATCACCCCAGAATGTAGAAGCTGTTCATTGGGGAGTTGAGGGGATAAATGACAGAAAATGAAAAACAGATTACTCACCTGAAATTTCAGGGATAAATGAAAGAACAACAATGTAACTGTACAGCTAAGCATTGGACACTTGAATTAAGACTATTATTGTCTCAAAAAACCTTGTAGAGTGGTGATGGGTGAGCTCCTGAACCCCTCTAACATCTCATTCATAAGCATTTAGGTGTGCTCAGAACTATATTCCTTCTTTTTCCACTTGACTTGAAGTCCTAATAATTGTATTTGAAAAAATTCAATGCAAAATTATTAAGTAAACATTTCTAACAATATTATGTTCCTCGGTATGATATAAGCTACAAAAATTGGGGAGACCAAAAATAATTTTCTGTCTTGACAGGCGTCAGAAACTTCTACATCCTGGAAAATGCTTGTATCGAGTATTGTTGGATTCAGTCACATTAAGTGATGAGAATGTCAAATTCCAAATTATTCATGAGGAGAATAAGGTGAGATACCACCTAGCATAAGAGGGTGTTTACAGAAAGAGCAGTGAATATTGTCAAAAAGACTGATAATATTTGCAGGTTTTGAGATTCTTCAGTGATAGATATTTGAGAGATAATGCAAACTATCAGTCTAACTATGTCCTTACTGGTCAGCATTTAACTTAAAAAAAATTTAATGGCTTTACGAAAAAAGAGAGTTCTGAATAGAACCCTTTTTATCTGAAAAATATTCTTAATTCATAGTTTTCTTCACTATTTCAGAATAATGAATTCTTTTTCTGTAATGCTAGATATCAGAGGCTTGAAGATAAAGAGTTCATTTAAAAGGCATTGCTTCTTCAAAGGGGTGAAGTGGAGTTAGCTGGTGTGGATTCATATGGATGATGATTTTTACTCAAAAATGCTAAAGAACATAAATCAGAAGGCAGGCATGTTTCAGGTTTTTTCCAGACAGTAAGTGTTTGGTGATGCTGTGTTAAAAATAAGTTGGTATTTTTTATCCTTACCAGTTTATCTGTTTGTTTGCTCACAGGTTCTTCTACAAGTAGAAATTTATGAAATAGAAGGCAGTATTTTCAGGCTTAAAATTGATGAGGCATCTCCTCTCAGAGCAAGATACAAAGTTCCTGATGTTCTTATACAGGAACCTACCACCCAGAGGTAAGTGATGGGTGATTTAAGGGATGATGATTTAGCATCTTAATAATTTATACAGCTTCGTTTCATTTCTCCTTCCTTTATATTACAGTACAGTTCTCTCTCTACAATATAAAGTTGTTACAGGGAGAGAAAACAAAAATGCATGTGGTTAATTTACTTTCAAAAAATCACATTAAATACATAGGAGAAAGTTTTATCCTACACATAAGAAACCTGAGCCTGTTTGCCCCAGTCAGAAAATAGCCCACTTGTTACAATGCATCATTTTTACTTAAGGCATTACCTGTTAATGTGAAAGGAATGCAAACTCAGGATAGTTTTCATGGCAGTTCTGTAGCCACTTTTTGCACTATGCAGTGAACTCTGAGCACAGCATGTATTTCTGGCCTTCTTTGGCTCAACATTAGCCTCGAGGTTTGTGTAATGTATGCAGATATTCTTAGCCCATCTTTTGTATCAAATTGTTATTTAGTTACAGTGGATTTCATGTGCTGCTGATTCATATAAAGCTGTTGTTGCTTTTATTTGCCAGACTGTTCATATCCCACAAGGAGGCAGGTATTTTGGTACTGTCAAGTGTTAATGAGGACTACAAACTTCAAGTCACAGCAAACCCCTTCCAGGTTGAGCTGCAGTCCAAGGGTGAGACTGTTATGAGCGTGAATTCCAATGGATTGTTGTATTTTGAGCACCTACAACCACCTCCCAGTGATAGGTACAGTATCGGTCTATCACATCATTGTATATACTGGTTGTGCAGTAGCTGGAGATAAAAAAGTCTATGGAATTTAGATTTCTGAAAGGTCTTGGGCACTGTAACGTCTTCTCTTTTACTTCATATGTACAGTAAATTCACCGTGAAGTTTTAACAAATAAATTCTAGATCAATTAGCTGCAGACTGTTTTAATCCCTTGCAGCAGCCATGTGCAAGATGCTAACCTCATTTAACAGCCAGTTCTGCAAAACACTAAAGTATCCTGGTACCCCTTGTCTTTCCTGGGAATGAGTGATGGTAGTATGATGAGGTTATTAGTTTCATCTTTTTTATCACTAAATTTACTCTTTAAGCAGGTGTTATTCACTCTATAAGCACTTGAAGTCAAGTTTTGTTCAACTTGCAATGTGCCATCTAGCTGCAAGATTTCATAGGTTAATCACTCTACAAAGTGCTGGAAGGATGAGAAACCTCAGTGCAGGACATGTCAGGACTCAAAAATGGGCATAGCAAGCATCTCTCTTATAGAGCATTATTTTAAACATTGAAATTAACAGAGAGCCTTAGCAGAATGATAAAGAAGTGAGGATTTTCTGGGCGGGTAAAATGCTGACGCAGATAGAAATAAACATGAAAGGCCAAGAAGTCAACCTAACTCAAGTATTGAGTGAAGCTTATTTTACAGCATTGAATATTAAAATGATTTGCAAGTTTGCACCAAAACTCTTACATAATGTATGCTGCTATTTTAATTTTCTGTTTGAAATCCTTGATTAATTTAACAATAAACTGATTGTTTCCATGTATTTGTTTTCACTAGAAAACCTACAGCACAAAATGAGGAGGCAGCAAGTGATTCCTCTAAGGTAACCCATGCTTTCTGCAGTTCCACTATGAGTATTTTGTAAAGGAAAATTAAAATCACATTTCATTTTTCCCCATACTATGTTTACAAATACAGTCTAACCACTTTCAAAAAAGACCTGGTGTAACATATTGAGATAGTTTACAAATTCATACTTGGAGAAAGATTTATGCGTTTAACCAAGTCTGTAGAAGGCATCAGTTAGGTAGATTTAGCACAAAAATGTTTCCTCTGTAGCCTTTTTATTACTAATTTATTTCTCTTTTGGTCTCTTATTTGATCTGGAGTAGATGTTTTGTAGTGAGTTTTGTGGTGATATTTGTCCTTTTCAAATTCCCTGTTCATTGCAAAGAGAGTTTCAAAAGAACAAGACCTTTTTTATTACAGTCAAAAAATATGCCTCCACATACATTCAGGCTTAGTACAGAAATAAAATTCTCACTTAAAATAGACCAGGTCCTGGCAGTGCATAGAGGCACACAGCAGTTTTCCAAGGAGGCTGAGTTGTGTCTGTGATATAATTTTAGCCTCCTGCAGAGCAGATGGCTGCTGACTCCGCTATCCTGTTATAAGTGGCAGGAGCTGTGCTGCCTTCAGCATACTTATGTCTGAGCTCTGGTTGCTGCCAGGACAGTCACACAGCTGCAAGAGGCCATGTCCACTTATTGTTGATGAATGTAGAAAAGACAACTCGGAAAGACACTGCAAGAAGTGTAAATTATACAACAATGAATTACAAGACACAAGGAGGCTAACAGTATCAGTTACAGACACTCCAGAGTGTCTGGAGAGTTTTTTTTGTTGTCTGACCTTTACTGTTTGGGGGAGTGAGTTTGTTTCTGTTTGTGTGGTTTTTTCCTGTTTGGTTCTATCCATGCATTTCATAAATTTATTCAACATCAAGGAGAAACACATTTTTTACAGTGAGAATAATTACTCACTGGAACAACCTCCCCAGGGATGTGGTATAGTCCCTGTCACAGGAGGTTTTCAAGATTTATTTAGACAGGCTGCTAGCTAATCTCATCAACGCTCCCTTTACTACTAAAGGGTGGACCAGATGATCTTTTGAGGTCCCTTCCAAACTGGGCTATTCTATCATTCTGTGATTCTATTCAAGACCTCAGATATTACTTTTATGCTGTAGCAGACTGGTTGTGTACAACACGTGTGCTGTACAACACGTACAGCACATCAGTTCTTCAGTGTAAATTCCTGCAGCTGAATCTGATTTGTGGTTTTGATTTATTTATATTAGCCATACGTGGCAAAAAAAAGCAGTTAACAGTGTATAAATCTTGTGTGAATAAATATATTTTTCTTAGAAATACATGATGTGAGCAGTTTCATTTGCTAGGCTTAGCTATTTCTACTTGTACAGGAAAAACAAGAGGATCTAGGTCTCTGGCAAGAGAAATTTGGCAGTTTCTTAGACATCAAAGCTCATGGTAAGTCTCAGTCTAGTTCTGAAAACAGCTTTACTGTTTTGTATATACCCATGTTTATTCATATTTCTGTCTGCTTTCTGTTTAGCTGCTTAATGTTTATCAATGTCTCACTCTCTCCTGCTTTTCAGTTGCCTTAACATTTTTTTAATCAGAAATCAGTGAAGGGTAACAATTTGACAGAAGTTCTGCAAATATTCATGAGATCTCTGTTTAAGAGGGAACACATTAAATGTGACCCATTTCATCCAACTCACTGTGTGCCATTTCTGACACAGCATTAGCACCGTCTGCATTGTCTGACTGTACATGTATACCACACATCATTTCCTTTTTCTTTTCTTTTTTTATTAGTATTAGTACATAACATTGACTTCACCTGTAGTTTATTCTCATGACATATCAGAAGTCAAGATATCTAAGCATTAATAACTGTCACAAATAAACTTTTTTGAAGTGTGGACTAAAAAAGGAAATATTGAGCAATCTTAAGTGATAAGAAGAAAGTTATAGACACATGAGAGCAGTAGCTCAAATACAATTTAAATTATCAGTTACCAAAATACATGATGATCTGCTGTCCATCCCATTGTACTCTATATTAAGTTGGTTAGCTTTGTCCATTACCATTATCATGCAGACTTTTACAGCATCCAGCACTACCCAGCAGCTGCAGAAGGAAGAGGGAAGTCTGAAAGCAATTTCTTTTGGTGATAGAAACTTCTTCAGTTCACAGTCAAGACACAGAGGGCAGGAAGCTGTTGCCCTTGTTGTTCATGCTATTTCTCATGTCTTAGGCCAGCATCATGTTTTTCTGTTTTCTTTGTCAGAGGAATAAAGTCCATATGGTCAGATTCTGATCCTGAAGCCGCTGCTTGTCAGTCTGCAGGATCTCTGGTTACCTGCCAAAAGTTGCTCTGGATTCAGTAATGTGACAGGATGATATCACTGGTAGGGACTCTTGTGCATGCTACTCCCCTGGCTGAGGCTGAGGAGAAGACCAGTGGGAAACAGGCAATTCAGATTCTGAAGTCCACTGTGCTGCAAAGTTTGGCTTTTAGGCACTGGCATAGAAACAGGAGATAATTTTATGCAGTTTCACTACAGAATAAAGAAGTGACCTGTGATTACATGGATTTGGACTTTTTTTCTGTTAAAGTGATTCATTTCATCATCTTAAGAAGTTCAAAATCAGAAGAAATACAATAAAATCTGTTTCAAATATTACCCCTATAGAACAGAAGTAATAAATGGAAGTGAAGTTGAAAGGAAGCACGAAAGAGTTAATTATTGAAACAGTAAAACCTATTTTCTTTTGGTTTATCCAGTCAGGTTGTTCTGCTCTATTCCTTTCAGGTAAGCCTAAGAATGGAACTCTGCCTTCTCATAATTTAATGTTATTACAGGTCCTACTTCTGTAGGCATGGACTTCTCTTTGCATGGATATGACCATGTTTATGGAATACCACAACACACTGAAACACTTCTTCTCAAAAACACCAGGTAACGGTGTCACACCAAGTAAAAGTATCAAGGTGTCAGATTGCTAGTGAATGCAGTGTCTTTGTTGGTTTTTTTTTTTGTAAGAGAGAGCTATAACATTGTATTAATAATTTAATGCAGACAACAGCTTGAGATATGTGTATCATATAGTGTATATTTTAGTTTAATGTTACAGCAAACTGAATTGTAGCCCCTATCCATGTGGAGTAAGGTTCTGCTTTCCCTAGTGTGCAATTTCATGGATGGCCCCTTCCGTTCTCTCTCAATTTTCCATGCAGTTTTCTTCTGAATTGCTGGATCGGTCATGTTTTAGCAGAACTCATAAAAGAGCAGTTCCATGGAAAGATGGGAGGGTTCAGAAACCATATTTTAGGATTTAAAGCAAACGCACAGTAGTCTCATTGACAGCAAAAATCTTGCTTGGCTCAGATAGTGAGGAACAAAGCAAAGAAGCAGTAATCTAGGCAGTCCATATTTCAGCTCTGGATGCTAAACAAAAGACCAGAACACAGAGCACTCACTGAATATTCACCAAGTTTAGTAGAAAGGCAATAGAGTTAAAACTGGCCTAGTGCAAGATGCTTACATGTAACAAACACATCTGTTTGTTTGTCCTAGTGATGGTGATGCCTACCGGCTTTATAATTTGGATATTTTCGGCCACAAGATACATGACAAAATAGGCATTTATGGTTCAGTGCCCCTTCTCTTAGCACACAAGCCCAACAGAACTTCAGGGATCTTCTGGCTGAACTCTTCAGAAACACTGGTGGATATTAGTACAAAGGCAGTAGCTGAGGTGAGAGTTATTCACTTTCCTCAGAATTAAATAACTAAAGAGAACACTTCAGGACAGGGCCAACAGGAATATAACAACACTATTGGAGATTTATCTTCTGCTCACTAACGAAGAATTGTCAGTCTCTTCCTCCTGTCCTCCCTATTGGTAAATTTGTTGTATTAAACAAAAAGAACAAAGAGATGACTCCTTTCAAGAGCCAAGTTATAGATCTTGTATCTTAACTGGTCTACAGGAGGAGGCAGAGAGAAAATACACAGAAAAAATCTACACAGGTGGATGTAGCAAGCAGAAGAAATGGTGGACAAAAATCTTGACAATCACTTGGATTTGAAGAATTTTTTATGAGTGTTTAAATTCTTGGAATTGCCACACATTTCTGCCTAGCAGGCTCATTTTTCTGTGGACTGTAATTGACCTTGAAGAAACATAAAATGTTCAGGAAAGGAACTCAACTCTTGAAACATGAACATATGAATTCTGTTAAAATTGAAACAATGATGAAAAAGCAAGTCTTACTTTTCCAGCACTGCATTATGTGGTTAATTTTCTTTTTTATTTTACTTATGATATAGATATTACTCAAAGATCCTACAGAAAATGCATGGTCTTTAATTATGGAAACACTTTAATTATTTTGCCACTCATTACCCATTTTTTCTCATTACGTATTACTCTACTTTGTCTAAGTGGTATGCAAAGTAAAGGATTTGTGAAGGATATATAAGAAACATTCAGTGTGTATTCCCAATACCTGCCAGGTATGTGTTAGTGAATTTTGTGTGTTTCCCTCTTTGCTCCTTCATTGAATAAAAGTTTGATAGAGAGAGAGATTCAGTTTTACCTTGTTTTCCTTCTAAGCACACTCCATCCAGATCTGCTGCAGAGACTGCTAAGCAGAGAGCAGTGCCTCTAACTGATGTACGCTGGATGTCAGAAAGTGGGATCATTGATGTTTTCCTGCTGATGGGACCCACTGCATTCGATATCTTCAAGCAGTTTGCACAACTGACAGGTACTAACTCACATAATTGGAGTCAGAATGGCACACTTGCCCGCGAGATTCTCTGAGGACCATGCTGTACCCAAGAGTGTGTCAATATTTACCTAGCCCATTGTGTGCAGGAGGCCAGTTGTTCCCAAACTGCAGTGTGTAGATCAAAGGCTCGTGCTTTGTGAAGACAGGCCTCCATCCTTGTTTTCCCTGGCATTCACAGCTGGCCAAACTTGGCTCTAACTGAGAAGCCAGCATAATTACTGCTATCTGAATCTGCACCCTTAGATTAAGAGGTGAAACACAGGGGACTAGAACTGCCGGTCACTATCAACAGGCCACCTTATAATGTGGAAATACTGAATTTATTGACAGTTTTATCTTCATTCATATACTCTTTCTAGGCACTCAAGCCTTGCCCCCACTTTTTTCTCTGGGATACCATCAGTGCAGGTGGAATTACGAGGATGAGCAAGATGTCAAGGCAGTGGATGCTGGCTTTGATGCACATGACATTCCTTATGATGTCATATGGCTGGATATAGAGCACACAGATGGCAAGAGGTATTTTACTTGGGATAAACAGAAATTCCAGAACCCCAGAAAGATGCAAGAACATCTCAGGAAGAAAAAACGCAAGGTAAATAATATTGCAGGAAGGAAGAAAAGATTTCTCTGTAGTGTGAATCTACCCAATCTTGCTTTAACCAGGGTACTTCAGATACTGGAAACAGGTTAACTACAACACAATAAATTAGACTGTGTTGCCATCTGGTGATGCTTCTAGCATGCAAGCTATCTTGTTTAATTCAGTTCCTCATATCATTTTATTATTTAGTAGTTTGTTCCGTATCCTGATGATCTGGCTAAATTTGACCCATGTGAAACTACATGCTGTCATTGATGAACACAGCAGAAAATTTTACTTCTTAACATGAGCTTTCACCACTGATAGTCTCTGTGGTTGCTTCAGCTTTTCTTTGTGTTTCTGTATTTCTATTTTTACAGCTAAAATATTTTCCTTGGAATTATTGAGTTGTAGAATTGCTTAATGCTTGATCTTTGCCAAAAGTCAATGAACCAAAGATTGTTGAAATAGCATTCAAATTTTATAATCTCTCAATTGGAGCTATAGTACTTTCTCAGCTCTGCAGCAAAGCAGGAGAGTGTAACTGCAAAATACAATACCTGTTGCTGCTGTATGCTACACAAACTAAAATGAATTTAAATGTCTTAAGGCATATGATTTTAAGCAGGCACATGAACACGGAAGTCAGACATTTTCCCATTCACAGAATACAGCAGTGAATTAAACATAGTGTTTTTAGGGGTTGGGGTACTTGCTTTTATCTGAAACAGTGGGGTTTGTCTTTTTTTTCAAAGGTTTTCATGCACTCCTTGTAAATTCAGGTCCTGTACATATGTCTAGCACAGTATATAAAAAAACTGGTGTCTGCTTTTTAAAATTAGTGACACAGCTCTCTTCTTTACCTGAGATGAAGTCATTCTCTGCCTTTTACCAAAAGCGAGCTCTTACTGTTTTATTAAGCACAGTTGATGCTAATGATGCATTTTATTTTCTTACCCTGGCAGCTTGTGGTCATCGTAGATCCTCATATTAAGGTTGATCCGTCATATACCCTGTATTCACAGGCAAAAGACAAGGGATATTTTGTGAAAGACAGAAATGGGCAAGATTTTGAGGGCATCTGTTGGCCAGGTAAAAAAACACTGTCTTTATATTTTAAGCTGTTTATTTTAAAAACTTTGCAGAATAGGTTAATTTGGATCCATGGAAGCAGAATTAAATTCTTCTATTCCTTGCAATTTTGGTAAATATTAATAATTATAGTAATTAATAATTAAGAGTTAATATAATTAATAATAATGTGGAGGGTTGGTATAGCCATGTTCTGATTGCCTCAGCTGATTAGCTGCCTCTGTTATATCTATTGGATCTGCAGATAGTCCCAGTGCCTACAACTAAAAGAGCTGGATTTGTTGATGAAAACAGCCATTCCTCTTCCCACTTGTCTTGGACAGAGAAATGCAGTCCGGTCTGTTGCAGTGAGCACAGCTTATGCAGGCTGGATGAAATTTAGTGAACCCTGATCCTGGAGACTTTGATTCAATAGTAATACAGTGATTTGGCACATTATTTTTTATGAGGCAATCTCATTGCGGGGAGGCAAAGGAGGTTGTCCCCCTTCTTTACAGACAGGAAGCCCACAGTCCAGGCAAAGGAATGATTATGGGAAAAATCAAGGACATATTACAACTTCTAGTAGCATGGCAGGATGTAGTTATTCAGCTTCTCAGTGACACTTTCCTGTTAGAGCTCAAAATACCAGGGATGCTGTGTTTCCCTGACTTCTTGTTCACACTGCTATTTCAAACTGCTAGCAGTCATCCTTAAATGGTGCTGAGCTTCAGACCTCCAGAATCTATGTGTGTTGACCTTTGGAACATGGCAAGGGGTGTACTGAGTTCCAAGTCAGCCTGGAATTTGCTCTTGAGCTTTAATTTCAAAAAAAATAGCAACTACATTATTGCTGCCTATGAAAAGCATTGCAGCTTTAGGCCATTGTATTTAGGTGCAAAGACAATGTTCATAAAATTAGGTAAATAATTGGGATCTCCCACATCCACAGGTTCTTCTTGTTACCTGGATTTCACAAATCCTGAAGTGCGAAAATGGTACGCAGATCAGTTTGCCTTCAAAACATACAAGGTTCGTATATATTTGCTCTGATCTACATATCCCAGAAAGCCTGAAAAGGGAGAAAAGAGAGAAGATACTGTCTAAGCAAGTTGTTGGCCTTTGTAGCTCTATTATTATAGTGTATAGGAAAATATCTTGATAAGCTGAAGTACCATAGAAGGATTTTCTCCGTGAACACCTACACTAAGATAGTTGGAACCCATATGCCACCAGTGAACATGCTCACTTAGTTGCAGCAGTAGAAGGGACAAACTGCAGGTATTTTAAGAACCCATAATCTAAAACAGATGCTACTATTCCAGCCTTTACTAACTTGATAGCACACAAGGAGAGATGTGGGAGCGCATTCTCACAGCTCGGTCACTTCACACTGACCTTCCTGCCTAGTGCTGAAAGTGTCTGGGTGACCATTGCTGCATACCTCCAGTTCCCCTCACCCTGCCCCAAAGTTCTGGTTTGCAGCAGAGTTGTTGAAACTACTTCCCTAGCAGACATGCATAGTAGATACTTCCCATGCTGGTTTTCCTCTCCAGCTTTTCACCTCTGGCCTTCTCTTACGGCTTCATGGCTGTTTTGTACTTCTCTTTTCCCTGCCTCTTTTCCCTCACCAGAAAGCAGGAATAGCAAGTGCCTACTGAGTTTTGTAAGAATTACAAAGATCAAGTGGGCTTGCAGGCTGCTACCCTGACTAGAAGGGCCTCTGGGAGGGATGAGATGAATGACTGGGGCTGGGGGCTTTCAAGTGACCTGAGAAGTGTAATTACCAAGTCTTGCTTTTGTGCTGCTGTTTCTACTCATACCCCAGACTGGTGTGACACCCACTTGAGATAAACACTCTAAGTCACAGGATTGGCTCTGCCATGACCTAATTGCAACCCTGTGTCACAGGCATCCACTAATATCCTCTTTGTATGGAATGATATGAATGAGCCTTCAGTCTTCAAGGGGGCAGAACTAACAATGCAGAAAGATGCTGTGCACTACAACAACTGGGAGCATCGGGAAGTACACAACCTCTATGGATTCTACCAGGTAGAGTATCTGGAGACACAAACAGCAGTTATTCTCATGGGTCTGATGTGGTACTTTACACAGTAGTAGGTATTCTGTAACCTTCATCAAGGACTGAAACTCTGCTGTACTGGATGTTGCAATATTTGAAATAAACTGTGATTGGTCTCAAGAAAATGTGACAACATCTGTGCCTTTCTACCATAAAAAATGTAAATTACATGGGCTGTGACTATACAACATCAATAATTTTTTTGTTCATGTATATTCTAATAAGAATGTGTTCTTTAATAATAGGTATTACTTATGGGTACAGATTTCTTCATTTTTCTGCCTTAGAAGGGCTAAAAAGACAATTTAGAAAGTACCCTAATTAAAGAGTTTGTCTTCCTGACTTTTATATTCATGATTTTCAGCAAATGGCAACTGCAGAAGGACTCATCAGACGTTCTTCAGGAAAAGAGAGACCATTTGTCCTCACACGATCTTTCTTTGCTGGATCGCAGAAGTATGGTAAGTAAGGATTAGCTGGATGCCTTCCTTGCTGCTTTGTTCTATTAAGTTTGATGGACAGTAGTCTAGAGGGAACAGAAACTGTCTTATAAACACTGATGTGGTAAGTTCATAAGAGTGCAAGTGTTTAAAAAAATCAGGAAAGGCTGCCAAGGTGTGTATGAGTCAAAGGGAGAACAGCAACCTGTGTCCTGTGACAAACCAATACCTGCTGTTATTGCCTATTTCAGGAGCATGCGTGTATAAAGAAAAAAAGTTGCAATGTACAGCAATTCACAAGTAGTTTGTGATTATTCTTGTTTTCTTTCCTTAACTGCAAGCATAAACTGAGGTATACATTCACTTTTCCTGCATAATACTCAAACTGGCTATTTCCAGGGGCAGTATGGACTGGAGACAACACAGCAGAGTGGAGTTACTTGAAAATATCCATTCCAATGCTTCTTACCATCAGCATGGCAGGGATTTCATTCTGTGGAGGTAATGTGTTTCTCACTGTGCATAAATGGTGCCACCAAGCTTGTATTCCCAAGGTAGACTTCAACACAGACGGTGGAAAGCTCAACAGCCCTGTGCATTTCCAGGCGGTTTCACAGATTAGTCTGGTTTCAGAAGCCTGAAACCTGGCTCTCACCATCATGTCTCCACTAACTTTTGTGCAGTGTTTGTGTCCCATCTGCAGCAGCAGTCCTCAGGTGGTGTTCCGCAGCATCATTGTGACAGTCCTCTGTCACTGGGAAAGTCACTCACTTAGCTTTCAAAAGCTGCCTTGAGATTTTTTTTTCAAAAAATTTGTTGCACCAGTTTTTCACTCTTATTTGGACAAGTAGCTGCCCAACAGCAGAACAGTGAACAAACTGTGAAATGCATGGATTTATATACTTGGAATGTTTGTCAGAGGAGAGCTTCACATTGTCCAGAACAATCTCCACAACTGTGTATTTTTATTTGTCTGCGCAATATCTAGCTGATGTGGGAGGGTTTATTGGAGATCCAGAACCAGAATTACTTGTTCGCTGGTATCAGGCTGGAGCCTACCAGCCCTTCTTCAGAGGTCATTCTAACATGGAGAGCAAACGGCGCGAACCGTGGCTCTTTGGGGAGAAGAACACCCAGATCATCAGGAAAGCCATTAGAGAGCGCTACGTCCTCCTGCCCTACTTATACACTCTGTTCTATCGGGCACACACGGCGGCTGAACCGGTCATGAGGTAAGAGCATGAGTCAGGAGGCTTAGGGTTATCTGCAGGGACTCGCTTGGAGAAGGGAAGTTAAATTACCATCTCTTACTTTTGTAGTTACTTATTTGACTATTAAAAGGGAGAAAACCACACAAAAATTCTAATAATACTCTTTTCATGCATTCTGCAAGCTTTGTTAGGGATCTCAGAGGAAAATTGTGTTTTGAGTTTTTTCCCAAATGACACCTGGAACACACTAATTCAATAAACACATTGCATTCTTTAAACCCTTTAAAGTAGTGTGGACTTCAGACTTTTCATCATGATAAAGAACATCACATAGTAGTCCAACCAGTACATAAAACAGTGCTTAATGGACTCTGAACTTGCTGACCTAGAAATGTAAATGCCAGTTTGCCTCTCATGAAAATATTTGTTATAAAATCTTATTTCATAATAATAGTTTTATCATTTATTTCTGCAGTATTCCTTATAATGTTTCTTTTAGTAGAGAATTTAATAATCTAGAACAGAAATTAAATTAGAAAATAAATATTTTTTCTGTTGCTCTCTAACCTCTTAAAAATGTACCTCTATGGAACTGAATGCAGCACTTTCAGGAAGAGATGAGTGTCATTAATCTCCCTGGTATTGATTTCTGTGTCTTTGAGGTTGCCCTAGAACTGTTCTTTTGCACACATTGACTTTTACTTTTTGTTATGCAGATACATCTTATAAGTTTTAAAAACATAAAGGTCTTTTTGACAAGGGTTGAGTGGTTTGAATTTTGAAGATGATTTGCCTTACAGATGTGGTGTGAGTGTCTGTCTGCACGTATGTAGGTGTAAATGCATCTGTTTTATGCACTGACATAGACAGTGGGTTTCTGTCTTTCTTGAAGTGAAGCTTTTGTTGACATGTGAACTGCCCACAGTATTAGATCACACTTCTATTGTGTTAAGTTTGCTGCAGTAGGTACAGAATTAGGGAGGAAGTATATTTTTCTCACTGAGACAAGCAGAGTGGAAAGTGTGTCTCATTAGCAAGCACACGAGCAGTAGGGCTACAGTGAACAAGTGGATGCCTGTGAGTGAGCAGGTGAGCCAGGCTTTTGTGTAAGGAAACCCAGACCCTGTCTCTTAACAAGCTATTACTGTCATAATCTCTCAGACTTTAAATATATATCTCCTGTTCCGTAACCAGATGGTTATTACTACCCTTTTTTGAGTAAGACTGAAAATGAACTTCTGGTGCAGGTTTTTCAGGGATGGCCAGGAGGAGACTTGCTATAAAAGCAGCAGTGAGCTGTTGAGAACAGGAAAGACTGTGGTGCAGGGACTAGCTCATCAGGTGCCGGCATTGCTGGTAGACTGGGACACAGAGGCTCATTCATCTCTCCTTTGATAGAAGGAAGGCAGATGTAGTACAAGGTTGTAAGGAAGAAGGCAGGAGGGAAGAAAATGAGGCCATAGGATGTAAAGATAGGTATACTGTAGTGTCTTCACCCATGCTGTACTGGGGACTCTCATCAGTGACTCAAAGGGGTACTTTGAGTCACTGACACAAAAGAGGACCTTGCCCTATCTTCTGTTCTTGATAACTGTGCCTTGTAAAGAGAGGGAGAAAATGGAGCCTGAAAATGCCAGAAGGACTTGAACAGGTTGATTGGAGAGGAAAAATGTAACTCAATTCCATTATCTTTCTTTTCTACAGGTCTCTCTGGATAGAGTTTCCAGGGAAAATGGAAACTTTTGATGTGGAAAATGAGTATATGCTGGGTAAGCAGGTGTCTTGTTCTCTGGAATATGAGTTAAATATTTTTGAGGTGTTGCATGACAGAAAGAAAACATAAAAATGCTGCCCAAGATTTAAAAAAATTATACTTCAGTATAGAACTTGAGACCTCTTTGAGGGACCTAGTTTTAACCGTACTTTGAAAATAGAGGACATAGGAGATGCAAAAACTGAGTTTTATCTCACTAGTCACTTTAAAAAACATGATTGGTTTTGACCTGAAACATCAAGTTCAGTGGAGCAGCTAAGATCACAGTCTCCTTCAAAAATGCCATAGCAAACAACTACCACCTAAACGTGATTGGTGTTTACTGCGGTATGGCTGGCTGCTGAAGTCAGTCAGCCATCAGCTCCCTACACAGTAGAAAGTGAACCTAAGCATATGACGTGCCCAGCAGGCTCCTAAAATGGCTGTAGGAGGCTGACAACCCCAGAGCATACAGGTTCTGCTCTGGGGAGATGCAGCCTTGAGGACCACAGCCATGTTTATGTTTTTCTCCAGGAAATGCTTTGTTGGTGCATCCAGTCACAGAGAAAGAGGCCAAGACAGTGACAGTTCTGTTTCCAGGGTCAGAGGAGGTAAGAATGTATATGAATTGCTCAGCTGTTCAGCCCAAAGAAGTATTTTATGCAGAAACCTTCCAGCTCCCCATCTCAGAACTTCTGAGCACTACTGCTATGCCAAGTCTTGGCTGGCCATGCTGTGCCACTCTGAACCCTTCCTTCTATCTTGATGCCTTGCTTGCTTGGGTCACAGTAAATTTACTTTCTTGCTTTTCCAAGAGCTGCTGCACAGTTTCAAGTCACCTACAGTTTAAATCTCCCCTCAAGTCTTGCTGCTTCTCATCAATCATCATGAAACAGCTAAATTGTCAATGTCCTTCTTTCATGTATTTCTCTTTGTGTTAAACTTCTCATTTTATGTTGGGAAAGGGGAACTTTGAAGAAAGATCATAAGGAAATCAGAGGGAAACTGTGGGGAGGGAAAATTTTAACAAGGAGAGACAAGCCTCAGTAGCCTGGGACATATCTAGCAAAGACTGACACATACAGAAAGCAGTTCCTCTCTGAAGTAAAGGTATTTATCCACAGGATGGCACAGTGGTCCACTCCCACAAAGACCATTTGGTGACAGCAGCTGTGGAGGAGCAGAAGTGGAGGAAGGGAAGTGATTTGGGGAAAATAGTTGCTAAGGGAAAGCCTGAGACTAGAGAGTAAGCAGCAAAAGGGAGTGTATGAGACCATGCAGCGCCTTGTGACTCCACTAATGCACCTGAGGACACTTAGAATTCTTCTCAGTATAAGGAGAAAAACAGACTATGCTCTCCAGACTGAAGTTAAGGAAAATACTTTTTATCAAGATCTCTGTGGCAAATGACTGCTTGGCACACTTAAAGCAGTTAAACCTGCTGGCAAGTGTGGTGCATTGGAGATTCAGATGCAGCTCTCTTTTGTCACCCATTATTAGCAACTTCGTTGTTAATTTTCACTTCAATATAAATATTCTTTTTCAATAATTAGATTTTCAAAAAAAATTTTAAAAGTGTTTAATTGTTTAGCACTTCCAGATGCTTTAAGACATACAAGACATTATGCAAACTGTAGAAAAGGTCAGATTATTTTTGTCCTTCAGGAATAATAATTTATTCTTTTTATCCAGAAGGTCATTTAATTTAAAAATAAATGCTTTTTCTTACATATCAAATACATTGTTAGAAATAGTGACAGGCTAAGCAGGAGAGTAACTGCATCTGCAGAGGGAACAGATCTTGGCATATGTGTTATGCTCATTCTTTTTTCATTTTTTCTAGATTTGGTATGATTTCAGAAAATTTAAGCGAATGGAAGATACAGGCACAGTGAAGATCCCAGTAACCCTGGAGAATGTATGTTTTTGTTCTAAAATGATACTTGCATTGAGCAGAAGAAAAAAACCCAAGCTTTTGTTTTGCCATTATTCAGAATCAGAAAAGTGACATTTCAATTTCCTTGCAGAAATGTAATCTAAAATAGCTTTTGTATAAAAGTCCCATCTCCTTTATTGTTAGATTGAACACTGCTGTATCCTGGTGGTAAAGTGAAGTGATACAAGGGTTGCTTTTCCAAGCAAAATTATTGTGCTTATACACATACAGAAAGTTACTACTATTCCCATTATTAGTTGAATAATTTTCTTTATATATTTGTGGTAAAAGTTCATTTCTAAGTTTTGAGCAAACTTCTGTTATCTCTGATCCTTGGTAAAATTACATTATCAGAGTACAGGAACCTTTCTGCCCTGGCATTGTGTTTTACAGATTCCGGTATTCCAGCGGGGGGGCACTGTGATACCTCTGAAGACCACAGCTGGAAAATCCACTGAATGGATGATAGATATTTCTTATGAACTCCACGTGGCCTTAGACACAGAGGTACTCTGAGACAGCGTTCCCCTTTTACAAAGATGTCTTCTACTCCACCAGACCTCTGTAGGCCCTTGCTGCCTGTTCGATCAGCATCTACATTTGAGTGCCCAGTGGCTCTTCTCCACTTGTGCCGTTTGAGGGGACTCTCAGCTCTCCCCCACTGTTCCCTCCAAGCATGACAATCTGAGCATAACAGAGGCAGAACATTTTTCTGACCTTTGTCAGCCCTTGTCTAGTCCCTTGGAGGAAGGAACAGAGAATGAGCAGGCCACAAACTTCCTCTTGGGGCACAGAGAGGGAACTTGCTACAACTGTCTTTGCTAATGAAGAGGTGACACATAGCACCTGCATCAATTTACAAAACCAGGATGTCCAGCAGTCTCAGAGCTGGATTGCCTGAGCCTTCCAGGGATACAAGTTGCTAAAGAAAAGTAAACACACACCTTCAATATGAAGCGTAACATATAGTGAGACATTTTAGTTTCATCATTCAACACTAGATGCTGCTGTTAATTTGTGCTCTCTCTGGTGTGTTTCACAGGCCTGTGCCATAGGTGAGCTCTACGTAGATGATGGGCATTCATTCCAATATCTCCACAAGAAGCAGTTCCTGTATCGGAAATTCACTTTCCACAAGAACATTCTCTCTTCTAGGTAACAGCAATTATGGACAAAAGCCACCAACACACTGTCACTGGAAATGCCTGTTGTAGTTCATGAGGCCTTCTTACAAATGTAGCAGTATCAGTCTCATCTATTGCTTAGTGAAGTCCTAGAGTGTGCGGAATCTGTCATAAAACTGCAGAAGTAAACAGTGTTCTACATAGGTCTGAGGGCAGTAACATATGAAATACTGAGTTGCCTCATATTGTTTCAGTCTAGTCAAACTCAAGATTTTGCAGATTGACACAAGTATAAGGAAAGTCATTAGAAAGAGTAAAGCCTATCAGAGAGACAAAAAAGATAAACCGGGAGATTTGCAAGTAGGCAACACCTTGAGTGTTTGTATTACCTAACAGAATCTTCGCTGAGAGGGTGGTCAGTCACTGGAACATGTTCCCCAGGGAAGTAGTCAAGGCATCAAGCCTTTCCTAGTTCAAAGCACATCTGGACAATGCTCTTGTCATATGATTTAGTTTTAGGTAGTCCTACAAGGAGCAGGGAGTTGGGCTTGATTCTTATGTGTCCCTTCCAACCTGAGATGTTCAGTGCTTCTGTTTGGGAACCAAAACCACACCACTGTAGTCTTCCAAAGTAATCAAAAAATTCACCATATATATTAGCATGAAGAGAAGCACTTGAAAGGAGGCACAAGGGGTACCACCTGCAAAGGCTCAGTGACAAAACCTAAAAGCCAAAAAGATCCAGCTGCTTGTAAGGAAAGAGATGCCAAATATGTCACTGTAACACTTCTATTATTGAGGTGTGTTTCACATAGGGCTGTGTAGTGCATAAATGGTGATTCTACAGGTGGTTTTTAGTCCTTCAAGGTTCAAAAATATGCAGGAGGTGGTCCTAATGCTACAAAATTTAATACAGAGCAAAACTAGTTTAGCTTGTATAATGTGGTTAAAAGTATACTTCAAATCTCTTCATCTGGAATATAAAATCTGAAAAGCTTAAAAATTCAGGATGGGAAAGGAAAATAGTGCTAAATTGCTAGCAAATCTAGAAGCTGGAAAAAAAAGTCATTTTGAGATGAATGATGTAATATTCTGTTCATTACAAAAAAAAGTTTCATTTTGGTTTGAGGTTTTATAGAGCTTTTAAATGAAAATTAAATTACTTATGAAATTAAACATAATTCTGTCTCAGATTGAAATATCTTACTTGAAAAAAATGTTAAAATTACATTTATATTTATGAGTTTTAACTACTGTTTTCTGAAAATCCAGAACTTTTTTTGTTGTCAAAGCCATGCTTTTTTCCATAAAATAGCTTCTCAAACTGTTTTTCTTCTGACTGTGAAATCTGATATGCAGTGAAAAATTAGCTGACAAGGGGAGAAAGTTTTACTTGTTTTTAAGTGAAAAGTTAATAGAGGAAAGGAAACCAGTATAGGGAGCTTTCAAGATGAGACTGAAGTAATAATATTTGTGTGATACTGAACTTATACTGATGGAAAGAAATTAATGTGTATGAAATAATTTTCTTTTTTCAGCTGCGTAGATGAAAGCGGACAATACCACAGTACATGTGTAGTTGAACGGGTGATAGTTCTGGGATTTGGAAAGCAACCCACTTTTGTGACAGCCAGTTCCAAGGGTAATGAGTTGACCTCTATTTTACTACAATTTTTTGAAATTCTGTTGCTCTGCTGCCATTCACTAGAGGCGTCAAACTGACAGGTCTGTAAAGGAAGTGTTACAGCATAGAAAGCCTCTGTTTAGTTTTCTTTGCTACTTCTTTGATATCAAGGACAGAATTTAGTGAAGGGAGCCAGCAGCTATTCACCATTGATACTTCATGCAGAACTGAAGAACACTGGCTTTGTAAGGTGATAAATATGTCAGTAAAAGAGGTTTGGAATGAACAAGTTCAGACAATGTTGTCCTGCACAAAACATGAGCAGAGGTGGCACTTCAAATGAAGGCCCATTTGCTCAGGTCTGTCAACCTGCCTGCTCTAGAACAGGAAACTTGCAGGGAAACCCAGATTTACTCTTCCATTTTCATGCTGATCCAAAAGCTCTGGAGTTCCTGACTATATGGGGATCTCTAGAAGTTGCGAGGGATCCTGTATGGATAGGCAGTAGCATCTACAGAAAGGGCTTATGATTTCTGATTGCTTTCCAAGCATGTCCCTTCACTTTGAGAGTCATGGGGAAATGGACTTTCTGCCTCCATCTGTCAAGGGTGCTTGGAGGAAAACCTGTGCAAAAAACAGGGTTATTTTTTTCAGAAAAATCCTTGAGTACTTCCATAGTTTGATGTACTGTAGTTTGAAAGATCAGAAAAAAAAAAGTTACTTTCTTATTCCACTGCATTCTTATGTGTTTGCTGGGTAGATTTGACTTCTATTTCTTTTTTAATCAATCCTTTCTGCCAGCGGCAGGGACAGTCAGAACTAAAAACTGTAGAACGTGTAACTGTGTTCAGAAGGATTCTTCTTAAATTAAATAGAAAACTCTCTTGTCCTGTTCAGATGGGAAAAAAAAAGAAGTGGTTTTCACATATGATATGAAGACCTCTGCGATGACACTGGAAAACTTAGCCCTGAGTGTTGATGCTGACTGGGAGATCTGTATCAGCTGAAAGGAGATGCAACTTCTTCAAAGAAGCCATTCATTGAGACGCTGAGGAGAAATAAACTGGGAGGACTTCAGATGTTCACTTGAATCCAATCAAATCAACAAACATATTTTCCACCAACACACCCAAACTAACATTTCTTACAATTTTTCTTCTAAAGCACTAATTTGAACTTGGATAACTTTTCTGTTCAGCAAAAGTAATAGCACTAGGATTGTATCTTTGGGGAAATAAGAAATACTATTTGCATTAGGCTAGCTTCAGTTAGGCATTAAGCTTCAGTTCTGCCTTCATGAAAATCATGAATTGATGGGGTGAGATTGTGGCTTGTTGGCATGGGCCTTAATAGAAGTATTTGAAAGTCCCACTGTTCGGAGACTGGAGCACTTGAGGAGATCTGGGCCAGTTCAACAAGCAGCGTCAGCAGATGTGACAGACACGGGTTATCACCAGAGTTCTGCCTGCCAGCTGCCTTCTGAGAACAAACACAGGAGCCACCCAGTGTGATCACAGATACTTCTGCTTTCCAGTCCTTATGACAATGCAAAATTAGCTGGTCTGCACAGGAAAGTAAACAGTAGGCTCGCCAAACAGCTCAGGCACTGGAGGTGAGGTTTGTGCCAGTCAGTTGAGCAAAAGTAGAAGACAGTAATGTGGCAGTGCAGAAGGCTCTCCAACAGCCAGCTTTGAAACTTGGATTTCAATAAGGCACAGGTCCTTGTAGGTGCAGTACAGGCTTAGGATAGCAGCTGCACTCGCACAGAAACATTTTCCATGTTATTGGTCCCTTTCATCTGCAAGTACTACTTAAAAAATTTCTGTTGGGAAAGAATTGGCATTGATCATTGAACGTCATTGATTAAAGCCAGCCCAGTGAAGGAGCTATGCTTTTCCACATCTTCCAAGTCCTGCCAAGGTTTGGCTTCCCTTACACAAGTTTTAGTAATGTCACTTTTTAGTATCTAGCTGAGATTTGAGCAAGGCATTTATGAAGCAAATTTTAATTTTAATGGAATTAATTCTGCATTTAGGCATCCCACTTCATGCTTATTCCTCCATTCTGTTACAACTCAGCCTAATGTTCCCTTGCCTCCTTTTCCCACCATCTCTGCAAACAGAACCGGTGTGTCCTCATGCTTGCTTCCCTTGCAAAGCAGAGACATTTTGAGTCCCAGATCCACTACATCCTGCCTGTTCCCTCAGGCCTTTCTGTATTAGGCACCTCTTTTCACAGGCTGCCAGTGCTCCACAATTTGTTTACCCTTTCCATTTGCTACACTTGTCAGCTGTATTATTTTAAAACCAGTTCTGCTTTGAATCAAACCTGAATATGCCATCAGTTGGGTTTCTGGTTCTTCTGGATTTCTAGTTCACTTAATTTCTTACAATAAGATAATGAAGTATTTTCTGAAAACATCAATAAATTAACTCGTAGGAAACCGAGAAGGATGGTCACCATTTTTGCCAGCTAAAGGTAACGTAATGTCACTAATCTCCCCCTGAGCTTAGTCAGACATTCCCACCTGCTACTGTTTGTCCTCTGCAGGGCAGATTTCTGGGAATAGCAAGTGTGAGAGCAAACTGTGAGTACTCTGCTCTTGACTACTCAAGTGTAGTTTGTTCCCCACCAGACTCTTAGGTTCCTCCTTTTTTATTCTGCAGAGCTGTATGTCAGCACCTTCCAGGAGACAGTGTGAGCCTCCACTCCAGGAACTGGCAGCACGAATACTGTTGTGCTTAATGCAGACATGTTAATCCAGGTAGAACAGCAGCAAATAGATCTTCTACATTTGTGAAAAGAGAGACAGACCCTACTTTTCTATCACCTTCTATGCTTTGATTGATGATTTCTTACTATGTTTAAGCATAGCAATGCGTCTGACAGGATATAGTTATTATCTGGGGCAATTTAATGAAATATTTTTACTGCTATTTCTCAAGTTGGAAAGTGAAATAAAGTGATAATGAAGCAAGTTACATGTCTTATTCCTTCCAACCTACTGTTAAGAGTCACTAGTGAGTATTCTTCCAAGGGTATCTGGTTAAAGTGAATAACTTGCTTTTATTCTCTGGCCCTTGGTAAGTACTCACGGGTCAAATTTTCAGTGGTATGAAGTTCCTAACTTCTATGGATTTCAGTAGGAATTAGTTGCTGAAAATCCTAGCAGTTGTGTCTTTAGATCTGAGAAAATAAATTTCAAATAATATGATTTACATTGCTGTTTGTAGTAACTCACATACTTGTCCACATATTTATGCCATAAGTGAAGAAATAAATTTTTAGGATATCTTTACAAAAGAAATAATTGAATTCAATAAGTGAAAACAACTGGAGAGAAAACTTCATACAAATTAAATAGCAATATTAACATTTTAGATTAGTTCACTAAAGATTAGTTCATTGTTACTCTGTCTGAACAGGTCAGCTATTTGGGTACTTCTGCTTGCAGTAAATGCCATTGCCTGTGGGATTTAATTCCTGAGAATTTATTTTGTTGTTTGTATTAGATGGCACATCCATTCTCCTCTATGGAAAATTGTGTTTATTTAAAGACACCATTTGTCTTTTACTAGCAACTCCTGTTAAAAAAAAACCCCTACATAACAAACCCATCTGTCCAGTAAGAAATAAGAAAAGGAGAAATTGTATTTTAAACAGGTGTAACTCCTCAGCATTGGCTCAGAAGTGAGAAGTGCATGTCCACCTTCCGTTCCATATGCAGGCACTGGCTGCTCCATTAGCTATAGCAGTAGCAGCAGGTCATACCCTGGCACTTGCTGACCATCCCAACAGAAATAAAAACAAACAAAACCCACTGCTGATCATTCGCTTGATCCTCCCCCGCAGCCCACAAAGAGTTTGTCAAAATGTCACACCCCTACTATTGACAATTCTTCCAGGAACAGAGCTCTGTATATGAGATGTAAGAGATGTATTGTTATACTGGGCAAAAAGGGAGAATATGAAAGAAAAAAAGATATGCACAGGCTGCAAAATGAGCATTTTTGCTGAAACTGTGCAGTGAAAGGCCCTTGCATCTCACTACTTGTATATCCTGCAAAGAGTGACATGTGGCTCTGCCAAGCTGTTCTGCAACGTAGTGTCAAGTGGCCCAGTTTCCACGCTAGGCTCTTTATAAACGTTTCAGCCCCTACACAAAAAATTGCCTTTTTCATGGGAGCTAGCTATTACCAGGTGAATCTTAGTGTTGCCAAGCTGCTCTCCAGAGGAACCAAACGCAGCTGGCAGGTATTCACCTGACCTCAGTAGAATCAAATTAGCACCTTTTTCACCATTAGAAGTGTCTCCTGATAATCTTCTCTAATAATAAAAATTTGTCTGTATCTTTTGTGCCACAAAGGGTAAAAACAAGTCAAGTACAACAGTTCCTTCAGTAATGTCAGGACCACTGCCTGCCAGAACTTTGCACGTAAGGTTCTCAAGCCAGCAGGAGTTTAGCTTCCAGTTTCACTGTTCTCTCTCCTTAAGGAAAAGGTGAACTGCTTGCACCGCAAGTCAGCCCATACACAGAGCCCGTCCCAGGAAC
Source organism: Edolisoma coerulescens (assembly GCA_013397115.1). Lineage (NCBI taxonomy): Eukaryota > Metazoa > Chordata > Aves > Passeriformes > Campephagidae > Edolisoma > Edolisoma coerulescens. The sequence goes on along the minus strand of VWZW01007674.1, from coordinate 1,493,674 downwards.
ATGCCTGGCCTCGGCACAAGCTGCACAGAAGACTGACACCATCTCACTAATGCCCTCCCTCTCATTTTCCCTCTTTGCCTGTAGTTATTTTTAGATTTCACGGTTAAAGCTTGTCCCTTCTGGACGCTTACACGCACAGGACAGCACACACGCATGCTATAGATACAACTCAGACACGGGAGTGAGCCAACTGATCATCTTGTCCCACATCAAGGAACAAATTCCAATTTCTGATGACAAAATACTGTCCTTTGAGAGGATGCAAAACCACATGGAATTTTCTGGCTTGCAAATTTGACTAGAAGACTTTCAACGGACAGAAAAGGCGGTTTGCACAGCAACTTCCTCTTCTCTGAAATTTCCTTCCAGTTTGCAAGATCCTGCTGTTTTTCAGCCTTTGCTGTAAGCCTGATTCCCATGCCGTCAGCCGTAAATGCAGCGGTGGCTCAGCAAACAGCTGCTGGGTCAGTCCCCAGCACCACTGTTGGCACTACGGAGGGGGCAGGAGGGGGCACAGGGGGGATTTATTCTGCCATTATAAGTCGCAATCAGCCCATTATCAGCATAAAGGAGAAGACCTATGAAGAGCTTCACAGGAAGTGCCTGGAGAAAAACATTCTCTATGAAGATCCTGATTTCCCACCAAATGAGTCCTCCCTTTTCTACAGCCAGAAAAGCCCCGTCAAGTTTGAATGGAAAAGACCACGTGTAAGTAACATGTTTGCCGAGTGACTTTTTCTGTAAATTGAAGTATCCACCCTGAGCTTATATTTTTGCAGAAATTGTGTGTTGGGGAAGCAGGCAGAATAAACTGGAAATATATTTCCTTAGAGCTCTCCTGGGAGATAACTAGCTAGGGCTGTGAAAGCTTAGACAATGTGTATATAATGACTAAAATACAATAAAGCAGAATGAAAGAACAACAACAAAAGAGATGGAATGAAATATATAGAAAGAGACATGGGGAATTTAATTTTCTTTTTGTATGGTTTGCCTGGGATTTTCTTGTCTGAAAGTACCAAAGAAAAACTCTCCTCATTCTCCAACAAGTTACTGGGTTTGCTGAGGCATAATTTTTTTAACACTACCTTGTTTCACTTAAACCTTTATTTTAGTATTCTGCCATTTTTCTCATGTGTGAAGATAAAAGGACAGGTTATGGTCTGAAACATGCTTTTAGTCAGTTGTTCCCTGCATTGCTTATCCCACTTACCATGAATGTGGGTATTCTAATCACTGTGAAGACCCACTCTTGGCTACTAATCCCATTCATTTTCCTATCTTGTGGGTATTCCCCAGCCAGCCTTCCTCTTCTTTTTCATCTTTTTTTTTCCCTGTCTCTCTCACTGGCAGAGGACTAATACCTAATTTCCCAGTTGATTCCCCCTCTTTCTGCAGGAGGAGTTACACTCTTTCCCTGTCATATCTGCTGGGCAGCTGCTCCCCTGCAGCAAGGAAGCCCCTGGGACACTGCCTTGGCCCCTGCCATCCCGTCTGACAGTGTGCGTGTTGTACTGAGGAGCCTCCACAGCTCCTTCTCTCTGGCAGTTTTTGGCCACCTCTTTTATATTTGCCATACTTCCCCTGCACCCAAATCTGTGCTTTGGTGGCAAAGTCAGTGGTGATAGATAAAACTGACCACAGGAGTGTAACTGAATAGCAAAAGACCAGGAGCTCTTGTGAGTGGCTCTTACAGACATGGAGGAAGGCCACGTGCTGCTGTCACAACAACATGAGCAATGTGGAGGGACCAAGATGAGTTCCCCATCTGTTGTGCCCTGTGCATTTGTGCCCTGTCATTCCTTCATTATCACCACCGCTGCATCAGCCTCTGGAAAAGTGTGTGAATGAGTTAAATGCAGCCCCAACTCAGTCGTGTAAAATGGGATGGGATTTCCCCTATTTCTGCAGAGGGAAGCCAGCACCCTGCAGCAGACAGACTGCAAGTGACATTTAGAAAGCACCAAAACAAAAGAAATGCACAACGTAACCTCAGACTTGTCTTATACAACTGTGCAGGCACAGATCAAGCCTTTGTTATTGGAAAGGTTCAGACCAGGGTCTTAATCCCAAAGACATTTCTTTAAGTCAGTCATGAATATGGAAGCTCCGTACTTTTTATTCATGTAGCAGCCACAAGCTGGAGACCATGTAAGACTTAAAATACAACGTAAACTTCAAAACCAAAGCTATCTGGGTTTTTTTTGATGCAAGCCGTTATGAAGTCAAATGAATATGAAGTAGTAATACTGGGCTAAAGAGGATTTTGCTAAGAGGTTAAAGCAATCATTGAAGCACCACATACACTCAATTGGACAGGCTGTGTTTTGTAATAGTCTGTAAAGGTATGAACAACTTCTGTTCTTGTTAATTTGCAATGGCTTTTTTTTTTTTTCCCCAAAGAAAGAAACTAGCTTATAAAATATACTCTTATAAAGTGGTAATTTTAATCAGTTTGAAATTCAGGTCAATAATTGAAAAAAACTTGATAATGTATTCTAAAAGAAAACAAAATATCAGACAGTTCAGGAGTCCTGAGAGAATATCCTAGTGCTGACCAGTCTAGATCCTTTCCCTGTGGCATTTTAGGTGCTACATACCTCCAGACACAGCAAATAAACAAGTGATCAATGTGCTCTATGATCCCACTTAAAACAGAGCGCTGGAAAATAGGCAACATGTTCCTGACTGTCTCTGGCTTCCTGAGTCACCTTAGTCATATAACCTCATCAATTCATATCAAAGCCCCTCTACCAGAGGTCAGGTCCTCCTCTGCCACCTCCCAAAATGATTGTCCTCTGCTGCTGCAAGGGCAGTAAATGCACAAGGACTGGCCTTGTCCCTTACCCACAGAAGGACAGCTGCCATGCAGGGCAGCTGGCAGCCCTGGCACGGGGGCAGCAAAAAGGCCTTAGTAATTCTACCCAGCTAGTGACTGCCATGCCATGACATGAATGCACAGAGAAGACCTCCTAACACTCAATTCAGACAAAAGCCAAGTGAGAGCCCTGAAAGTTTCCCTGAGTAAAGACTGCAGGATCCATCCTTCCAGTGCTTCTGTTCAGAGCATGCATGAGCATGGTTTAGGTACATACAGGGAAAATAAAATCCCCCTCAGTTAATGCAAAATATTAAATTATTTGTTCACCCACAGCAGGTAAGAGAAGCCCAAAGAGCTGCTCACACCTGCACCAGGTTATATCCAGCTCATGGACTGTCTGTGCCTCTCACAACTATGCTGCCTGTGGGAACTTCTCACAGCTGAGAGCAGGGATGAGCCACTGATCTTTGAGGGCTGAGGAAAAGTCTGTTATAACACAGAGTATTGAGAGGCCTTGCTGCAGTCCTGTTTGGATGTAATGACACCAGGCTGCTGATAGGAACTCTCTGCTGTGACACTGTGTTTTCAAAGGCACCACTGTCATTCTCCTTGCTCACAGCCAAGTCACAGCATTAACCACCAGATTCAATGACTTCCCTGTGGTGATCCTCTCCATAGCCAGAAAATCACTAGGAGGAGCTTTCTTTTCATAATGAATACAAATAAAATCACATCAACAAACTATTGGATTTTGCTTAGAATGAAAATTAATCAGCCAGATCATCTACTGCACACACATGAAGCTGTTTGAATTTAATAATCACAAAATGTGGGCCTGTGCAGGTCATACCACAAAGCAAAGATGGCACTTAGTGCCACCAAGGCAGGACTTTCAGATGAGGATGATCCAACTCAGAAGCTCTAAAACCAGTTTGGTGTCTGACAACATTGAGCTCTGCCTCAAAGTGTGCAGCACAGCCATTTAAAAGCATGGTCTAGACAACAAGATATCAAGAGACAATGAGACTACAAATTGTCTAAGGTGGGGTAAAGAAGATCCTTCCTCTGTTTGATAGGATCAGTTTAGGGAATTTACTTAGAAGGCCATAGTTTATTAAGGGCAGTTTTTAAAGGAATGAATGCCTTTTGCCGCAAGAGTATAAGCTGACCGGCAGATTTCTTCCTGATACAGAGGAAAAGCTAATGAAAATATAACAAAGGTCAAATGCCATTTTTTGTTGCATGCTGCCTTTGCATTTTCCATTGCTCCCTTCCAACTGACTCATAAGTAATCTCTTCCCAGAAAGCAGCATGCACCACTAATAGGTTTTCCTGGGATTCTTTGTTTTCCTTGCTGTAACTGACTCTTGGTAATGAAATTACAGTCTGAGCTGGATCGACCCAGTGCAACACAAAGGTCCTTTGGATAGTACCAAGGCAGTCTGAGGCACTCAGATCAGAGGAGGCTCTTTTAAAAGATGAATCATTGCCTCAGTGAAGTGCCGCCTTTTGGGATTCTCTGTGATAACTTGATCTAAGAGATGAAGAGCAATCCCTTGCCAGGAAGACTGGAAGGACAGACCTGCCACCTTCATCTTGGACACCAGGTCATTTCACTCTGCTGAGTACTTCAGCCTTGGAAGACCTTGACACCCTTCTCTGCAACTTCAGCTGTACTCAGCACAATTAGCGCAGCTGAACCAGAGAAATACAAATTAAAATCATATCCACAGTGTACCATACACACCTGGCCCCCATAAAGAAACGCAAGAAAAGCATTTCTGCCATAGCTAAACCAGGCCATATGACAATTGCATGATTCTCTCCTTTGCATTCCTTTACCAACCATCTTACAAAGCAAATGACCCTAAGATGCAATAAATGGCTCTGAGTAACACACCACTGTACATTCATTATTTGGAAACATCTAGGTGGCACCTGACTACTTTCAACTAAAACACAGCATGCTGGATTTCAAAGCTAGTTACAATAAGAGCAAGATCAAGCCAAAATACAAGAATAGAGTTGGAAAAACCACAAACCAAAAACCTGGCATCTCAGACTAATTTTCAGCAGAGCACCACAGCAATGTGAGGAAGAATATTTTCAACAAAGCAAGTGAGTGGAGAAAAGCGTGAAGGCATCTCAAACATCTGCTTTGACAGAACTGGACCCCAACAGCTGACCAAGGCCCAAAATAACAGGACAATCCCTACATTCCTTCCCTCAAAGAAAATAAAGTGCCTGCAGGGGTTGGTGGTGGGGAGGGTGGTGGAAGCTGGTCTCTCTGTCTGGCTATATGACTAATCCAAATACATCAAAGCAACTCTTCTGATAACTGTGAAGGAGAAAAAAAGTGGGTTTGAGCCAAGTGGAACTACTAGGCCTTAAACATGAGTCTGGGAAAGTCCAGGGCTACCCTGATGATATGGGTAAAAAGCTCTTGACTGCAGAGGTAGCATCAGCTGCCTGTGTGTGCTGCCACACAAGCAATTGTCAATTTTTTGTTCTTTCTCCTTCCTACTCTAGTCCCAGCATCTTTCAGCAGATTGGGCTCTTGGACTATACTTTGTCTTCTTCCCAATTTGCAGCTGCTCAGGACAGTGCTCCTCAGGTTGCAGTATCTTTCTTTCCTTATCCTCATAAGAGATGGGTCCAAAAGTTGTGTCTTCTTATTCTTCTCCGTACCAAGTATTTGAGTATGAGAGATGGGATAAAGCAGGGACATTTTTTACTCTGTAGGACAGCTTATACCCACTTCTTTCCTTGGTTTTCCTGTACACTACAGTTCATTATCCCATATAGAAAAGGGCTATGTAAGCCTGCAATTGTCCCACCTCATTTGCTGCATTTTGCCTTCCCTCCCTGCAGAATTGTCTTAATTGTTTGTCTGTACAGCATCTTGCACCTACTCTGTTCCAGTATAAATACCGACAAACCCAAGATATTGTGCAATGTGCAGGACGAAAGAAGATCTTCCTGTCCTCAGAGACAGATGATATCTGTACACATTTTTGAATGCAGCATTGTCAATTAAACACTGCAACATGAGGAAAAGAATAAAATCTCTTAACCAGCAACTGATTATTTCTGGTAATTAAACATCTGATCCTTTAATTTTAATGAGGAGTAATGTTCATTCCCAATGAAATACATTCTTCAACCCTTTTAGTGCCCCAACATATCAGTTACTGCAAATCAGACATAAGATCATTTTTAAAGAATTTAATCTGGTCCCCTGATGGTTTTTTCACCTACTTGCTCTCCTGTCTCCTCCAATGTTTTGGATTTTTCATTACTGTGCAGAAAAATATTTTTCCCAATTCTTCTCATTTCAATGTGTTTTCACATTACAGTACAGAGGGAGCCCCCCAGGCTTGCTATTAGACCCCGTAAATACATGGGGAAAACCCTGACTGAATTCTGGAACATCTAGATTCCAAAACATTTTCATAGTGAAACTCTGCAAATGAAAACTGTGCGAGAGGTTTTGGTACCACGAGCTATCCTATGGGAAAATGTTCTAAAACTGCCTTTACTTCTATGCTAAATAGGCATCATAATGCATGCTTTTCAAGCTCATCCATCTGTTTGTGTTTTGCAGGAAATCTGTGAGAATCCACGGTTTATTATTGGTGGAGCCAACAGAACAGATATCTGCCAAGGAGAATTAGGTACAAAATTCTTACTTCAACTCTGCACTTTTTAAAGTCTGCATCATAATTTAGCTCTCACTTAAGTTTCTTTTGCTTCCAAGGTGATATCTGAAATCCTCTGTCTCAGTGTATCACTACACATCTACTGATTCCTTTGCTCTGTAGCAAATTGTTGACATCTGCTTAGTAGCAATCTAGGCAAGAACTTTTAGTGAAAGATTCACATGACATGGGGAATTCTTAATGCAGGTAACAGTGCTCATCAGATTTTAGGCTTTTTCTAAAGTACAGGGAACAGCCTGTGTGTATCCAGCCATGAACAATGCCCATGAGCATTTCTAGAGAACAAATAAAGTGCTAAAGTACTGCTGAACACATGGAGAATCATGCTCTACTGAGAATTAACACGTCACTTTGCAGTATCTCAGGTTTTCCCTTTGGTTCTAGTTGCTCTCTCCCTTCATTTTGTCTGCTGCTTCTGCTCATTTACAGGTAACTGCTGGTTTCTGGCTGCCATTGCTTGCCTGACCCTGAATAAAAAACTACTCTGTAGAGTCATACCTCATGACCAGTCCTTTATACAAAACTATGCTGGCATTTTTCACTTCCAGGTGAGTCACTCCGTCTAGTGGTAAGCATATGTATTTACCTAAGGCTCAGCTCTTGGCACGCTCTTCCCTCTTTCTCCACCCCTTGGAAGCATGAGTGACAGCAGGGAGGAAAAGGGATTGAATTGCCTCACCCCAAACTCTTCCATCAGGGAAGTCACAGAAGGGCCAGCCAATAAAAGCAATTAGGGAGCATTAACCCACCAAGGAAGCATTTGCAGATTGCTGTGTCCTGGGTGTAAGCAGTAACAACAGGTGCCTGGTCCTGCCTCACTGCTCAGATGCAGCACTGCAGCCAGCACAGACACACGGGTACTTGGCAAGACCAGCTAGTCTTAGGCCCACAAATAGCTGGTCTGTTGAATCAAGTTATCGAAGAACTTCTTATTCAGAAAAAACTGACTGCTTTCCACATTTCCTTTGGTTCTCTTAAGGGACCTCTTTGCCCAGGGGAATTCAGCACAGCTGCCTCCCTCACAGTGGCCATCAGTTTTGGCCACATTACAAAGCAGTTAATTTCCACACTTCTCCTCTCTCAGCCTGACTTTTCAGCCAGGCTTCCCCTCCCTGCACCACGTCAATCCAGTTTTTTTTTTCTGTTTGCCTTTGTGCAGTTCTGGCGCTATGGAGACTGGGTGGATGTCGTCATCGATGACTGCTTACCCACCTACAACAACCAGCTGGTCTTTACCAAGTCCTCCCAGCGCAACGAGTTCTGGAGCGCCCTCCTGGAAAAGGCCTATGCAAAGTAAAGCGAACTGCGGGTTTGTGCTGGGGCTATGCTCAAACCACTGCATACAGCATTTATGAGCACACAGAGAAAATACCTGAATACACCCATTTTCCCATGCCGTGGAGTTGGGGATGGGTTAAAGCATATTTTCTAGGAAGTTTTGCAACTCATTCAGAAATCTACATTTGATTTTCAGCATATCTTTCTTTTTTTCCTATGTGTGCAGACCATCTTAGGCCATGTTTTAGAACTTTTAACTTGTGAGTTACCAGACAGATGGTTTGTGGGCTTTTTTAGTATGTGTGTTTACATAGCTGTAGTTATACACACACAAGATGGATATAAATATATAGGTAGGTATTTTACCTGTGTAAAAGAATCTTTTTCTTTTCTCTTTTCAAGACTCCATGGGTCATATGAAGCTTTGAAGGGAGGCAACACCACTGAAGCCATGGAGGACTTCACCGGAGGAGTCACAGAGTTCTACGAGATAAAGGATGCCCCTAAAGATATCTATAAAATCATGAAACATGCCATTGACAGAGGATCCCTCATGGCCAGTTCCATTGATGTGAGTCCATATGAACTTTACAGATAAGAAATGGCAGAGGAGAGGAACCTCTCCATTCATAACCAGATATATACCACCTTTGGGATTGCTTGGTTTAGGCCACATAGAAAACATCAATTTCTAGGAGATGGAGTAATCCCCACTAGAGACCATCCATTAGCAAACAGTGAGTGCCAGAAGGGAAATAAACACAAGCAGAACATGGAGGCAGAAAGAACGGGTGCAATCAGCAAAACCAGCACCCCTTCCCCCTCAAGACCCTCGCCCAGTGAAATGAGATTAGTACAGGGATGCTGCAACTCTGTTAAGACACAGATCTTCATGTCAAAGATGTTAAGTGTGCAAATTAACATTTTATTGTAAACATGGCCTCAGATTGTCTTCACTTATTGTGGTAAATATAAAAGTTAAAAAATAAATACTTTATGGAGTACGATATTGCAGTAAAGGTGGGAGAACAAACAGTGCTATTGACCACTGTAGATAAGTATGGACAAAATGAGGGAAAAGAGAAGTAATCTAGGCTATCTTTTACCACTCATCTTCCTGTATGATACTTTTCTCCCATTCTCTGTGCCAGGATGACCTAGGCTTTTCCTATGGATCAGCTCCTCGGAGCAACATTGGGGAACTGATTGCTCGCATGGTGAAGAATCAAGAAAACGCACAGATGACTCAGCCCACTGTAGACTACCAGGGGATGGATGAGAGGCCAGCCTGGGTATGTCTCCTAAGCAGTTGACTTCAGAGTGCTTTTCTCTACAAACACTTAGAGAAACGTATCACCTATGCTTTTAAATCCTTATTTGGCTTCACAGAACACCACCAAAGAAATGTTCTTATGGATGCTGTTTGACATGTGTGTTAAAAGACTTCAGTGCTTTCAAACACAGTGACTGATCCTAGAGGTCTTCACTGATACTGCGGCTTTAAAGGGCCGTTGGCTTGTGACACAGGCTTATAATCTGCAGAACAAGAAATTTATTAGTGGATTTTATCAAGTCTCTTGCTTGAAAAGGGTGGAGAGAACAAAAAAATTAAAATACTAGAATAGAAAAAGATCCTTAGTGTGCATGGAATGTCAAAGAAAGAAAAAGCAAGTTCTGCACAGTTCTCACTCCAGGCAAAAAAGCTCTTGGTGAACTTACTTTAAGACAGAGTGCTCTACCCATAAATGGAGGAGAGTCTGCTCTAGGGATGCTCCTTTTTGATTAGTGCCATTAAAGTCCTCATTTAAAATGTCTAACAAGGAAAAGGAAAGGCATGTTGAGTTTTATATGTGTGAGGAAATACAAACTCCAGCATATCCACCTAAGTAGCAAAATAAAGAGAGGGATATTAAAACTCTCTAAGAAAAAATCCCATATTGGACAACTTAAAAGCTTTCAAATTTGTAGAGGGACATTTTGCCTTCTCCTTCTCTGTGTCAGGCAGCTGTCATACCTTGCCCTTTAGGGAGCTGCATTTCCATGACAATGAAATTACATCTCTTGCTTTATAGGGGGGTGGGGAGGATGGGGGAACAACAAAACAAACCAAAGAAAAATCCTCCACAATTACATCACTTAAAGCTTTTGGTTGAGCAAACTTTCTTCTGCATTTGCAGCTGAAATAGCTGATTTTTCCTCTTCTGACATCCATATTTAGTTCTTCCTAAAAGACTGAAATGATGTAATTCTTTGGGAAAGCCCAGTGTGACTATCTTGTTTTGCAAGCATGGCTGCCCAAACCACCCATGTCTGGTGGGAGAATTTCCTCCCCAGTGACTGTCTACTAAAAGAAGATTGCAAAACTCTTTCTATAGTCGCTGCCCCAGCAGCTGTTGTGCTGCTGGTTATTGCATATTCCTGAACCATCACCAGGAAAAAAATCATGACTCTTGATGGAAAGAGGCAGATGAAACACTTCCGAAACCTGCACTTTGAGAAGTCATCCAGGGCACCAGAAGTTAATGTTCTTAAACAGAAACAAGAGAAAGGATTACTGACAAGTAATCATGGCAACAACATGAGAAGAAATGAAGAAAAAAGGAAATAGGTGTGAGGTTAAAGTACGGAAACAGAATCAAGGGAAAAGAAACCAAATAGGTGCTGAAGTGAAATAATGGAAAATAATTGCAACAGCCAGGAAATATTTGGATGAGATCGTCCCTGTGCAAGCTGAGAACATATCAGTGTGACCTTAATAATTCTCCCTCAGGATCCAGCCCTGCCTTTCTCATGCCATCAGATGTGTCAAGAAGGGATAGCAGAGTTACTGACAGGGCCTTGCAGACATCTCTCAGCAACAGACACGAAGGAGGAGGGGACGTTTTGCTCATGGTCCACGTGCACGTGGCAGGGTCTGCCCCTCTCACCAATACTGGAGATCTCTCCTACAAGTACAGCAGGCTGTGTGCATCTGCCATCTTGCTCCCAGTTCCGCATCTCACAGATAAACAGCATTTCAAAATTTCCAAGTAAAAATCCATCAGACACACTAAATGCTGATGACTAAGACCACAAATGTATTTACACCTGAGCAACACATTGTTATGCTCTTCCTGAATGTTAGATGCAATAAAATAGTGTCATTTATAGGAACAGTGCATTAAATAGGGTGTTTAGATGTCCTTGTGGTAAGATAGCAGCCATGTGGAAAGATGAAAGTATTCTAGGTGTTGATTTGCTCTGATGTTTAACCAGTTCATGTATAATAACCTTACTGAGCTATACAAGAACATACTATCCTAGAAAAGGCTGAATAGTCCTTCTAATACAAAAAGCTTTAAGCATGCTATATCCTGCCATGTTCCAAGTGCAAAAAGCAATAGCCTACAAAAAAGGGGAAAATACACCAGAAAATGTCCTTTCTAGTTGATGTTATTAACTTTTTCCATTTTTAGTTCATACTTCACTCCTTTCTAACCATCAACATGAATTCTATGGGCACGTAGCTTGACCACCTTGACAAACACAAAGAGGAGAACAAGGCAAAAAGTCCTGTCACCTGAACGGTGTCACCCTCCCTCGGGGAAAGCCCTGGGTGGCTGCACCTGCCCTCGAGCGGGCAGCTGAGCTTTGCGTGACTCCCACGGGGTTTTCCCTCTGTCCAACAGACCATAGCGCCGATGCAGTACGAGACGCGCATGTCCTGCGGGCTCGTCAAAGGCCACGCCTACTCCGTGACGGCCGTGGAAGAGGTACGTGCCGCGCTCGCCTCCCGCCGCGGGCCCGCACCGGCCTGGCACCGCGCCCCGCAGCTAAGCCGTGAGAGGCGAGAGAAGCGAAACAAACGATGAGCTAAGGAAACAAAGTTATATTCCAATAAGTAAAAACCTTGTGGACAAAGAAACCTGTCCAAGTCTGGGCTTTCTGGGGAAATGCCCACTTGGGCAAAGGTGGCCACAGGCAGCCACCTCCTGGTCCTTCAGCCTTCCCACAGTCACCCCAAGTAGATCAGGCTGGGGTACGGCCCAGAAAAGCACCATCACTGAAGGAGCTGGTGACAGGCAGAACATTTCCTTTCGAATCTACTCTCAGTCTATTCTTGTTGCATTCTTTTGTCAATTAGACAGTATTTAAAGGGGAGAAAATACGTCTGGTAAGGCTCAGAAACCCCTGGGGCCAAGTGGAATGGAATGGAGCCTGGAGTGACAAGTAAGTAAAACAGAGCTTCATGTGATTTGAGAAAGAAGTTGTAGCTTTATTTGCCTTTATGCAGCTTGTGCATAATCCTAATATTCAGCGATGCGGTATCTGAATTTTCTTTGTTGTCATTTTGAAGTTGATTGAGTGTTTAGATGAAGTCGTAAAAAAGAAAAGAGTACCTAATAAGATGTTAAGAGGGACTTTAATAAATGGAAATTAAGACAGAGCCCAGTCTAATGACACATTAAATCTGATTTTACTGTGTATCAAATTCAGCAATGTCCATTTTCAAAACAAGATGTGACAGTAGGAAAATCTTTTAAGTTATGAAAGAACCAAATTAAGCAAGATGTCAGTATTTTCCTAAAAGGAATTTCAATAGCCTCTCCAGCAACAATAGTCTGCAAACACCTTTTTCTTCAAGCTAAGTAAAATTAACACAGTTCAGCAGATGTTTGAGAGCTGCTAAGAGGAATCCTAAAGGCAAGGCAAAGAGAAGTAGGACAATTGCTTTTTTTATTTGGGCATGTGGAGAAGAGGGTAGCATTGAAAACAAATAGTTGCAAGGCCTACAAAGGAAAAATTATGTGGAGGTAGCAAGATGAATCTTGATTTTTCACTTTGAGGCTGAAGTGTAGAAACTTTAATGAAAACTGTGTTGTAAATCCTAAACTAACTTGTTTACTCCTTTGAAGGTCAGAGGAGTGGAACTCTGTTAACGAAGCAGAGAAAATCCGCCTGCAGCACAAGGTCGTGGAGGATGGGGAGTTCTGGTGAGAACATCAGTCAAAAACCTGTGCTTCTCTAGGAAACATGCAGTCATAGCAAAAATGAATGGCATTGCACTACTACAAATCTGCTAAAACCATTGCAGTGACCTCTGCTCCCCTTCATATTCCCAATAAGCCCTGCTCTGTGATCCTCTCATTCTCCCGCCAGGGATTATTCAGGGCCATCAGCACAGTCTTTCTAATTATGCTACACTTCCACAAGCTCTCCATCACTCTTCCTACATACCATCCTCTCAGCTCAGTTTCCCTGAGTTTGGAGCTGTACCTGTGGTAATTGACCAACCAGCAGACCAAAAGCATTTGGAAAACATGGCACTCCCACTGCAAACTTGTCCCAGTACTGACAGTACTGTTGGTAACCGTCCTCCACCTCCCCAGGGTCTTTCAGCCAGCTGCCGACCATATAATCCATTTGGGTTCAATTTCCTGTCAATTCCTCCAGGATGTCATTTCAAGATTTCATGAGGTACTTCACAAAGCTTGAGATGTGTAACCTCACACCTGATACTCTGGAAGTGGATAAATTCCAGACCTGGACTGTGTCAGTCAACGAAGGGCGCTGGGTGAGAGGCTGCTCAGCTGGAGGTTGCCGCAATTATCCAGGTGAGCAAAGGGTCCTGAGAGATACGGCCTCTTTGATGGGGACTAGGTTAGATCCCAAAGGCTGTCATACCACAGCCTGATTAGTGCTCAGCCATAGGAAAAGCCTTGCTTCCTCAGTGGACAAGGCATGCGATTGGTAGCTGGATATCTTCTGTCACTATGTTGTAACAGAACATCGTAAGCCCAAAAGGCAGCGCTGGCAAAGCTAAATTGTTGCTCAAATACTTCATAGTGCCCCAAGTAAAAGGGATAAATTTCAGCCTAACAGATTTCACTTGGGAAATCCACTTTAGTGTAGATTAGCGATAGGTTTAGGGACTTCGGAAGTTTATCAGATGACAGTTCTTCATATATCCTCATTTGCTGTGCAGTTGTTAGAACTAAGTAACAGCCATAACATGTAAAAAAAACCCATGTATGTCTTAGCCCAATTTTAGCCTTTCCCTTAGGAGCCATAGGCAGGGAACTTAAAAGTTCTCTGATCATGAGCATCATTAAAAGACTGAAGCTTTACATGTTTTCTTTGGGTTGCTGGTGGGATTTCACAGATACATTTTGGACCAATCCCCAGTATCGCCTGAAGCTCCTGGAGGAAGATGATGATCCTGAGGATGAAGAGGTTATCTGCAGCTTCCTTGTCGCACTGATGCAGAAAAACAGGAGGAAAGAGCGCAAACTGGGAGCCAACCTGTACACCATTGGCTTTGCCATCTATGAGGTAACAGCTCTAGATTTTGCTTTTTGCACCGTGGTCACAAATCCTGACAGGATGCATTTACCAAGAGAGTCACTGAATCGTTCAGGCTGATTACATTAATTGCAATTTTTGCTTTGCAAGGAAGTCAGGGAAAATCTGGAAGAGAGGAAGGAAATTCGAGTCTTTCTAATGGCTCGTACCACAGTAACATCAGGGTTTACCCATTTATTAACTCAGACACTTTTTAGGCTTTTATAGTGACCTAATGCCAGATTTTAACATATTCTTTCCCATATATGCTTTAACCTCCCTTTTGTCCTTTCTGAAACTAAGCATTTCATTGGCAGAAGAGTGTGAAAAAGGAAACAGACATCCAAGACTCCTACATAGCAATTAACCTCTGTCCCTGCTTTTGACTTGATGAAATAGTCAATTTACTCAATCGCTTGCACAAACATATTTGGTTCAGATTTTAGCTGATTTCATGTAGATGCCAAGAAACCTAGAAAGGAAGAGGGAAAGTGCTTATCTACTAGGGGCATTTTAATTACTGTGTCCCCAGAACTCTAGGTGAATGCCCTTCTGCATGACCTATAAACACGTGGACTCCCCTAACAGCTCTGACCGTTTCTTCTCTCTGTTTCTCCCTAAGGTGCCCAAAGAGGTATGCGCAGAACGGAGCCAGATTGACATCTTGGTGTATACCCACAGCTAGTGTTACTGTAGTGCCCGTCAGTAAGTCAGCAGGAGACTGTCCAGTCAAGTTTGTTTTCAGGGATGTAACAGCAGTAGAACTGCTAACCTTTTTGCTTTGAGTGTTTATTAGTAACATTTTGTGAGTAATTTTTAGTTCCTTCTCACTCACACCCTATTTTCACTTGCACCTTTTCATCAGGGCTTCTTTTCTCTTCTGTGGTGACCTGGCCATCACTTGCACAGTTGGCCAGAGATCCAGGAAGCAGTGCCTGTGAGGGCTTTGCCTCTGCAATCCACGCAGAACCACCCTAAGCCACTTCCATTTCCTCCTAAAAATAATGCAAATGGCCTACATTCTGCAGTCACAGAGTTTTCTCTGTAGTCTTAGAATTTGTTTAGAAAATTAATGGTGTTTTCAGACATTGAAGAAAGCTTATTGAAAGTACACAGATTACATGTTTTCTGAGCCTGACAGTAGCTGAATCATTGGCATCACAAGTTTTGCTAACAAGCTCACCCGAAGGCTGTTAGCTGGAAAACGTGAGGATGACAGTCTGAATGTTGTCTTTGCTGACTATCTTACAGATGGTTGTTTCTGCAAGAAACAGCCTGCAAGTGTTCTTAGCCCACAATTCCTGGCTTAGTTTTCATATTTGAACTAATGCAATGTTCTATTGTCACATTTGTTTAGGAGATACAGAACTCAGGTTTTGTCCAGACAAAGACACGTTTTCACTGAAAGCACCTTCACTTTACCACTCTATATGTAGGAGTTTGCTTACACCATTCCTTGCCATACCACCGTCCAAGGAAAGTAGCTGTGCTTTGGTTACACACAACCCAGCATCTAGCAAAAGAGTCAGATAAAAGTGCCTACACAGCAGAAGTCAGCCACACAATCTGCAGGTGGGCCCTGGAGCAGCCCTCAGAAGCCAACTAGACTCAGTCAGTAACAATTTAAGGGTGACAGACTCTGTATCTGCCACCAGCTACGCCCCCTCCTCAGCTCCCTGCTTGCTGAGCTGCTGCTTCCTGTGTTTTCTGTCCCAGCCGTGCACTGCCCACATGGCAACCCACACAGGCAATGGACAAGACTTCCTTGAAGACAAACTGACTCATTTGTTCTGCAGATGCATGGTACTAAGCACCACTTGCAGAAGGATTTTTTCCTGTACAATGCCTCCAAAGCTAGAAGTAAGACCTACATAAACATGCGAGAAATCTCTGAGCGCTTCCGGTTACCTCCCAGCGAGTACGTCATCATCCCATCGACATACGACCCCCACCAGGAAGGAGAATTCATCCTCAGAGTCTTCTCAGAGAAAAGAAGTCTTTCAGAGTAAGTTGTAGAGCCATTTATCTGGCCATATAGGTGGAGTGACCTTGCTAGTCTGCTAAAGTCATGTCACCAGTTTGCTACACCCTGCTTTTTATTTTCTTAACCTCATTAAGAACTCCAAGCTGCAAACTCAGTTCCACAAGCTTACTTTATAGACTAACAAGAACCTGCTTTGAATTGTCTTTGGAGAAGCTTACTGCTTGCAGGATATCCTTTGCAAACAAACCATTAGCCATTTACTAAGGCCAAAGAACTTCTGTTTTATTTCCAGTTCACTGTTATCAAGGCTCTTCATAGGAGTAAGCCAGGCGGCAGCCATCCTGGAAATGGTACTTGGGATGTTCAGCTCAAACAAAGAAAAAGATACACCTAGAGCCTGCAGCTGTAATGCTGGAAGCCAGCCCACACCACAGGCTGCTTGGAAAGTTCAAGTGGCTGCTTAAAAACTACCTAAAGAAACAAGCAACTTTGGGAACAGTCACTTTCCTGATTTATTTATTTATTTTCTGCTTTCTACTTAGGGAGGTTGAAAACATGATTGAGGCAGAGCGTCCATTGGTAAGTACTGTCCTGGTCCTCTTTTGTGTCTAGGGGTAGCGAGAAGAGGAACACGATACCTAGGGAAACCTACAGGAGGAAACCATTTGCAGCTACATGACAGCATCTTTATCACAAATTCTCATCTTTTTTCTCATCAATGTACTTCTGTTGACACTTGCTTTGTATATGCTACTTTCTGAACTTGATCAGACCAAAATGTTTCTGTAGATTTGAAATCTGCTCCTGGCTTAAAGAAGCCAGATGCTAAGTGTTGTCTTTGCCTCCATCAATAGAGATTATCCATTTACCAAGGGAGGCCTAGCTCTCTGCCCTGAGATATTTTCTTTGTGCAATTGGCATCTCATCTAATAAAGAAAAAAATACCTTATTTTGAAGTACCTGCTTTCTGAAAAGAGATCCTAATAGTACTCTGATTCAAAATAGCATCCATGACAAGTTCTAACTCTTCACCCTGGAGTTTTACACACCTTTGTGGGAATATACTAGAGCTAACAGTACAATTAGTCTTGAAAAAAAAAATCAGAGGAAATGCCATTGCACAGAATTGAGCTCCATCAAGCCTTGCTCAGAAATGTTCCCCTTTTGTTTGCTGTCACAGTAAAAAATAACTGTCCAGATATGGGGGAATTAAATTATCACTTCAGATATCATTGATCTATGGGCATAGAAGTACAATCTCCACTGCACTGGCAGGTTGGGAAAAAGAAAAGGAATACTCAGAGCTAAAGAGATTTTATTCAAGCAGACAAAGCCCCAGATGAGATGAGACACAGTTTTGCTATGGTTTCTGCAATGTGTGTCCTTCAGTATGCCATTTCTTGGTGGGTGCATGTTCCCTCATTTTTAGTGATTTGAAAGCTGTATGAATACAGGAAATGGGAAAATTTGTATGAGTATAGGAACTGGAAAAATAAACATGAGAAAGGGAAAAAAAAGAAAATAAAAGTTTACCTTCAGGTCTGCATAATCTGATCAAGCATTTTTTAATTTTGTCTCTTCACACAGAAGAAAAAGGGCAAGGTAGGTACCTGTGCAATGTGCTAAGTGCCAGCAAGACAAAGAGCATGTGCAATGCATGAGCAGGAGCAGAGTGCCTTGGTATCATCATTTCTCTGTGTCTGGAAACTGACCTAGTTAATGAAGGGTGTTGGATATGAGGCCATTCGCATGCAGCCAAGATTTTGTCTTCTTACATTAGATTCTAATGAAATAGCATTAGCATCATATACCCCTCTCACTCAAAGGGGTGGCAAAAGGGTAACAAACTATTCAGCTTTATCAGCTCAGTTCTCTGGGTGGTTCTAACTGCCCTTCCTTCCTGCTCCTTCACAGGCAACCTGACACCTCTTGCTAGTGAAAAGCCTCCCTTCTCCAGACATGTGCTCTCACACTTGCTTTCCATTGCCTAGTGCAGCAGCCACTCCCCTTTCCTGAAGTTTCTGCTCACCAAAGTCCAGGATTCTATTTTTGATTCAACACAACACATTTTGGACCTTGAAAATGTAATCAGATATTTTAATCCCAAGACAGGCTGATTGTAATTAATACTCTAGAGTAATACATTCACATAATGTAGCAGGTTTTTTTCCTTGTTTTAAATGCACCAAACCAGAACAATTGCACATGGCTGCTTACAGCTGAGTGCTTCAAGAATCAATACAGAGAAAGAACATATGCTTCACATAACTAACAAGCTCCTACATAAGTACTCCTTTTCTGTGTAAGATTCACATATGGCTTATTTTCAGTGCTACTGTCCTTCATCGAGAGGGGAAAGCTCATCAGTTTAAGTGATCAGAATCTGGGAGGCTTATTTTGCTTAAAAACAGGGCAAAAAACCCACAAAAAAAGCCAACAAAAAAACCCGACTAAAACACCAAAACCAAAACAAAACCACACAAAGAAACCCCAAACAAAAACAACAAAAAAACAAACACGTTCATTTACTGTCCTTCTGACAAGGAAAGCTAGAACCCAGAAATCACACTGTTTTGCAAAAAAGACTTTTGCAGCTTTTTTTAGCATGAGAAGTGCAGTAACTGCAGGAACTTCCCCACTTTTTTTTTTTTATCCTTTATTTTCTTTCATTCCAAGAAATTACTTCTCTTGTCATGCTTTCAAGAGCAGGAGTTGCTGCTGCATGCACTTTCCACAGAATGCTTGTAACCAAATATTTTCCTTTCCACTATTTCTTGTGTAATTTCCATTTCTCTTTTGCTCTCTTCTTCTTCTAGCCTATCATCTTCGTTTCTGACAGAGCGAACAGCAATAAGGAGCTGACAGCAGATGAAAATGCTGGCAAAGATGGTGAAAAAACCCAAGCAGATGAGAAAAAGGTTTCTGCAGCAAGTGGCAGAGGGGGAAATAGGGCTTGGTCTGGCTAGCACAAAAGAGTGGCTGAGGAGAGCACAGGACTAGGGCAAAGAGGTGTCCTGAGATACTAAACAGCTTCTCATGAAATCTTAGCATTACTTGCATCTGGTTTATGTGGATCTAATGACCATGACCACAGAGACTGTCCCTTGGAGTCCCTTCAGTTATTTAACAACTCTGCAGGAGGATTTAGTTGCTTGAAAACATTTCCTGGTTGCTCTCTCGTACAGGGATCCCAGCTGTGAGAGGTCCCTTCCCCACACTGAATTCACTTCTGCTCAGTCCCCTGAGGCGGTACCGCTTTACAGAGGGCACATGCACAAACTGCACCCGAGGGGCTGCAGAGGCTCCTGGCACTGACCACAGCCTGTTACAAACTACACACCTCTATCCTTGTCCCTGTTGGCCAGAGGATAAAGGACAGGTAAACCCAAGAGCTCCAGCACCCCTCCTCTTTTCTCTCACTACCAGAGAGGAGGAAAACAGAGTAGCAAATTCAGAGTTTTTGCTTGCAGGTGGGTGAGACCCAAGATATCTAACAGCCACATCCTGCATCCAGGCTTGTGGCATCTGGAAGCTTGGCTGGAGCATCTGCTTACAGGGAGGGTGCTCTTCTGCTGCATGACTGCCAGAGCACGCAGGTGGCAAAGTGAGAACCAACCTAAACTTTCCTCTGCTTTTAGACAAAGGAAAACAAGAATAAGCCAAGAAACTCACTTTGTTACCTATAATTTTCATTTCCTTTTTCAGTATCAGCTTCAGAGTTCAGGGTTGCACTTTCCATGTGTCTGAGAAAGCTTCACGTTCCTCATTTTCCTGTGTCTCATATGCTATTTGTCTTCAGCAAAAGAGTTCTCACATGGTCATTTATAGCTTACAGGGCAGCTGTGAGGCAGATATTGCATTCCTGCCCATGGCAGGGGGCTTGAACAAGATACTCTTTAAGGTATCTTGTTCTTGGTACTCTTCCAACTAAAACCATTTTTTGATTCTCTGATATGCCTCTTCTGCTCCAGACTTCTCTTTTGCAATGTTTTGGAACAAAAAATGAGAAGATAACTGCCAGTGGAAGTAATTATTTAGGCTCCTTCAAATAGAAAAGAGAACAATAGGATGAAGTTAAATACTTGGCAGTTCTAAGGAACAGAATTAGCAAAAACATGGGGAAAGGAATGGGAGGACAACCAATTCCTCCAGAGGTCTCCAGATTCACTAAGATGATCCCTCACACAAGGGCAAGTGAGCCATCCAGGGCTCTTCTCTTCCCCTCTGGGCTAAGGATGTATCTCTTCTTTGCTTGTCTCTTTTCAGCGTTCTTCAACAAAAGCTTATGAGGAGAGTGAAGAGCAGAAGCAGTTCAGGAACATTTTCCGACAGATTGCAGGGGATGTGAGTATGCAATCGGTCCCTCTCTCTGCCATCAAAGCAGCCTGGCCACAGCAGCTCCTAAATCAACTACTCCATGGATTCAAAACACTGAATATTAAAATTTCCTTTGAATTTACTCCCATCAAATTCTCCTTGCAATTTTGAGATAAGCAAAATCAAATGAAAACCCCATTAAGTATACAGCTATCCACATATGTACATATAAGCTATTCCCACTGTATCTGAGGGAGTCTTATTTAAATTCAGCCTTTTTCTTCTATTCCTCTTACAAGATGCTGTTTTGCACAGCTGGTATAAACAAGTTAGAAATGCAATGCCCTTAAAAAGGGAAGTTAAAGATAAAAACAGATCAAAGAACTGCATAAAGTGGCTGTAAATGGGATTCAGGAATTTTCTGATTTTGCTATTTGACTTATACACTGGCTTGAAATTACTGGTCATTCTTCTAGTTGTAGTTTAATGAGCATTATATGGTAACTTCAGATTTACCTTGTACCACAGCCTCAAGAAAGACCTGGACTAATGTTTACATGAAGTAGAATGCCCTCTGGTTTGAAACATGTATATGCCTTACTGAAAAGTGACCAAAGACTTTACACTTTTAGCATATCAATCCATAAAATTATGTTTCATAAAGAACCTTGTAACCAATCACATTCTCACCACATTTCCATCAGGACATGGAGATCAATGCTGAGGAACTTAGGAACGTTCTCAATAACGTCGTAAAAAAACGTGAGTTTGAGCATGTTTTTACTAACCCTGGACAAAGAAATCTGTGATAGAGCACAACTCCCCACCCCGAGTTACACTCTAAAAATTGCTGATGTTTTCAAACTCAGAAATTTCCTAGTTACATTTCCATCTGAGACTTTATCAAGCTGAAGTTTTCACAGAGATGATCTCTACAGTTGTTAGTACTGATAATCTAGAAATGAGCAGATGTTCATTAGATGCACCACATGAGACAATAATGCATTTCTTGTGGTCTGCAAATGCCCTTTAAAAAAATTTCTAGTGGAGAGGCAGACCTTTCTCCCTCTTTAGCAAACTTTAACCTACAGACCCTGGACTTGCTTAGTAACCTGGAAGTTAGTTTAGAGTTATCCAGAGTTTTTATTGTATATAACAAGTCAAGAAAAACAGTATCTAATTCACAGGCAATAACATTACTGAGAATCTTTTCAGATTTCTCTACCACTCATTTCTTACTGGATGAAGGAATGTTTGGCTTTTACTTAGATTAGAGTTTCGCCTGAGAGGAAAATCACTTGCTGATTTGCATGATTTGTGTTCACCTGGGATCATTTATTTCAGATAAGGACCTAAGGTCAGAAGGGTTTGAATTGGAATCCTGCCGCAGCATGATTGCTTTAATGGATGTATCCTTTTCTGGTGAAAAGGGAGTGCTTGAAACCACTCCAGTCCACTATTTCTCACCACCACACACACACACACACAATTTAGTAAGCCAGGGAAACAAAACAGCAAACTGTAGTCTGTAGTCAGATAACGAAGCATTCCTGGTTTGGCACATCTTAATTCCAGTCATCTCAACATTAGCATACTTGGCAGAGAAAAGCAAGCTACAGAATAAATCAGTCGGTATGACACTCTTCTTTAGGTATCAGAGACTGGCTAGCTGATGTACTAAAGCATGATTTTTTGATTATTATTTTTAAAACAAACTCCACATAACTATAGTTCTTGCCAACAAACTTAATATATTTCTCTCTTAAAGTTTATAATGTATTACATATTCTACTGTGTGCTTAGCTTGCAATGCATGCAGAACTTGTCTGGAACAAGTGCAATAAAGCACACTACAAGATGCCACATGGGGTTCCCTCTGCCACAACAACCCTCAGTTTTCCAGTTTGACATAACACAATTTTGAGAGAAGTGCATTCAAACAGAACCAGAACAGAAGTGTAACTACAACCCAGAGCCAGAATGGTTGGAGCCTAAACACATTTTTGAAAATAGCTTTAGTCAACATTTTTCTTACTTCTCAATTTATTTTAAGAGAGGCAGAAAGAGCTTCACTCTAGAGAGTAAAGCTCAGTTGTCTTTAAAAGCATTGGGTGAGTTTCACATTTGGAGGTATTTCAGAAGAGCTCACTAAAACATCCTGCTCATGCACTTTTAGAATAGCTCCAGAGGCAAGGCTGTGTCTGTACCAGAAGTTTGCTTCTGCACGAAGTACAAGTAGTACTTCACACTCCTGAAGCACTATGCTATGCACAGTAACCAAAATGTTTACAAATATTTTACTGCACAGCTCAGACAACTTTTGATGCTGAGGAGGTCCCCAACCCAGTTTCACATTCATCCCTTCACCACTAGTTTCAGATTTAATTAATTTTATCTTAAAAATCTCGTGGGTTTTTTACCTGAGTATTTGCATCACAGACAGATGGCTCAGGGAAGATAAACTTTGATGAATTTCGACATCTCTGGGACAAGATTAAAAGCTGGCAGGTATTGCTGGTGTCTTCGCTGCTCTTCTTCACAGCTCCTGCAGTGCAAATGCTCTACAGGAAAACCAGAACTCTCCACATACACTGCAGCAAAAAGAAAGGCTAAAAAATAATTGTGAATTTGCTTCTAAAATGAAAAGTAGTGTCTCTTCTCATCCTACTTTACAGCCTAAGCAAATAGCCTGAATCTCCTAGGTACAGCCTTCCCCCATGAGCATAGCACAGAGGGATACAAATTGAAGGAGGAGAAAGATGGGAACTAGAATCAGGCCTCAATAATAGCTTAATTAGGGCAATCAAGAGGGAGGATTAACAGCATAAACTCAAGTCAAACAAGGAGAGTCTTTAGAGGAGAGCTTTTTTGCTTCCCAGAGATTGGATCTAAATTATTTTACTTTGTGACTGGGAGGAAATCTGTGCTAACAACCCAGACTGGCCAGCAGTTGCAATATAAGACAAATGGCAGAGCCTCCAAGTGCCTGAGGCACACATCCCATATCCACTCAGTGGGTGCGTTCAAGAGAAGTACAAGTTTTTATTACTATTGTATATGTAATTTTTTCTTTTTCCAGAAAATTTTCAAGCGTTATGACACGGATCATTCAGGAACCATTAACAGCTACGAGATGCGCAATGCAGTCAAAGATGCAGGTACTTTCCCCAGTGCAGTGTCCAACAGCTGAAGAAACCCTGTTTTGTTTTGGTGCGTCACAGGGTGAGATCAGGAACACAGTGCTGCCTTTTAAAGACAGATGCTAGAGAAATTATAAAATATTTTTTCCCCCGACAGAGCTTCTCAAATATCCAAATGGCAAGCCTTGTATGTCTTGCCAGCCAAATAGGTCTCTTGAGCTCCTCTTTAATGCAATGAGTGATGCTCTGCTGTCTTAAGGATCTCTTGCTTGGGGTCCTGCTATTCAAGAGACCAGGGACTGCTGAAGATATTTGTTCTCATTTAAGCTGTGGATTCTATACATTTGTGTAAATAATAAACAAAGAACAGTGGAAAACCTTCAGCCCAAGTGTACAGGCACTGAAACTGAGATGGAGCAGGTCTATGTCCAAGTTTGCATCACAGGCAATTGGGTGGACATTCCTTGAGTCACGTTAATGTTTCTTCAGTACAGAGCCACTGTGGGTACAGTCTCTTCTACCTGCACAATGAGAAAAAAGTATTTTTGCAAAACTTGCAGGTAATGAAATTCATCTTATAAAGAGAGACTTTGGATTTTCTTGCTTATCTCAGACACACCAGTATGCTTCTTCCCCTGGGGAGCAGGCCTCCCCCCACAAATGTCTTTACCAGGTCTCTGAGGGAGCAAGATGACCTCTTTGATCAGAAAATCTGTAGTATCACTATTAACCTAGATGGGACGATTTCAGTGACCCTTTGTCTTCAGTAGTATTTTGGCACATCAAGGAACAGAAACAAATGGCTACCTTGTACTTCACAAAACCAGTGAATC
This sequence comes from Edolisoma coerulescens, assembly GCA_013397115.1. Taxonomy (NCBI): domain Eukaryota; kingdom Metazoa; phylum Chordata; class Aves; order Passeriformes; family Campephagidae; genus Edolisoma; species Edolisoma coerulescens. Next base: position 1,469,261 of record VWZW01007674.1, on the reverse strand, counting down.
TGTGATCCCTTGCTAAAGACAAAACTACACCTGGATTTGGACTCCTGCTGTGGTAAAAATATGGGTAATTTTCATTTTCCAGGTTTCTGTTCTCACCAGGGAAGTTTTCAATGTAAAGAAAGAAAATATTTAAATACCTCCTGCCCTGACTTTAGAACTAAGAACATTTCAGAGTCTTACAGCACATAAGCTGTGCATGACCTTGCATTTAGCCAACAAACAGCTGTACCCAAGCTGTGAAAGACCCTTTCAAGGCACAGTCACAGGCTGCAGCATTCAGTGCCACAGTTTGGTCCCACCATGCCAAGGAGTTGCCTCCCTGTCTATTTTGTGACCACTGTTTAATTGTGTTTTTATAGCAACTTCCTTCTGCACTTCTGTCCCCCAGTTTTAGCTGATTTGCTCTCACCAGGCCCAGCTGAGCCATCAGGCCCTCTGAGGCTGCAGCTCTCCTCTTCACACTTACAGCCTGAGGTAACTTATGTGCTAAGGGCCGTCTCAAATCATAATTTCAAAACATTGCTCCTGTTTTAGGAAAGCAGCTGGACACAGTGAAGCTCCTTATAGCTTTGCTTAATTTTGTTTAGCAGTTGCAGCAGGACCTTCCAGCCTGAACCTCAGCTGGGCCTGGCGAGTGCCTGTAGCCAGACCCCTCCTGGAGCAGTGCTTTCCCCGCCCATGGCCCAGCTGTGCCCCGTTTTTGCTTCCCTGCAGGGTTTCGGCTGAACAACCAGCTCTACGACATCATCACCATGCGCTATGCCGACAAGAACATGAACATTGACTTTGACAGCTTCATCTGCTGCTTCGTGCGCCTGGACGCCATGTTCCGTGAGTGGCTGCCCCGGTTTCACGGCACTACCTCCCCTCCTCCCCCCAAACACTGCCATGGATCCACAGAACAGCTTGGGTTGAAAAGGACCTGAGGGATGATCTGGTTCCAACCCCCCTGCCATGGGCAGGGACACCTTGCACTGGCCCAGATTGCTCAGAGCCCCATCATACTCACAGCGATGTTTGTTCACAGCACTACTGCCTATGTAGGGTACTAATTATTAAAGATATGTGCTTAGAGAATCTAAGATATGACAAGCTGTCTCACACAAACACAAAAGAAACCATGTGTCTCTCCTTGAATTGGCTAAGGAAAAATGCAGCAGAAACACCTGCTGACCCCACAAGTAAAGACCTGCACAAGTTTGCATTTCACAACAGGAGCACGATTTGTTTTCCTGTCTGGGAATCATCTTTACTCACACAGTAACCTAATCTACTCCATGTATTTTTGTTTCCTTACTTTAGGGGCATTCCATGCCTTTGACAAAGATGGAGACGGCATCATTAAGCTCAATGTCCTGGAGGTAAACTGCTTTATTGACAGTATGTCTAACACAATGTCACAATACAAAACTTTAATTGTATTAATCATTGTACATATTTTCAAGGGAGTATTCTATGAACAGAGTTCATCTGAAATTGTCATCCAATTGGTAAGAGGCCACACAACCTCCTAAAAAATTTGCTACCAATTTCACACAGAGAACATCCGTGATGTGCCAGCAACAGCTGCTCTGTAAGACTCCAGTTGGTGCTGAAGGGCACTGCTGCAGCCTCTTCATACCATCTTTATAAAATCCATCAAAAAACTTTTGAGGTTTCTTTTATGAGGCAAAAGATCATACACAAACACAGTGATATGGTGTTAAATGATAATGGGGCTTAGCATAGGTTCTTTACCTTTTAAAAATCTTATTAAGAAGAATTAGAAAGTTTCAACTTAAAAGCATGTCCTCTGTTAGGGAGACCATTAAAAACACCCTTCACTTTTTGCAAGGAAAGGAGAAATAGGAACAAGAGACTCAAGAAAAAATTCCCCACTGCCACTCTACTTCATGCTAAGTGACAGCAAGCACCTGCCTTCCAGCTAGAGGTGGTGGTGTCTTCATACTATTTGTGGGAGGATGCCAACAACTCTTCCATCCTTTAACTCTTCTTTCAGTGGCTGCAGCTCACGCTGTACGCGTAACACCGGAGCCAGCGGCCACCTTCATCAAGAACACTCTGAAGACTTCCAAGGAACTAGCACCATTCATCCCAAGGGCAAACAAGAGCAATTCCTAATTGTCGTTCACTCGCCAAGATAAACAGCACACGGGAAGAAGCCCTTGGAAAAAGAGACAACCATACTCTCATAGACAGGACAGTGCCCATATTTTGTAACTACTTTTATAGCATCCTGACATTTTTCCTCTGGCAACAAGAATTAATTTATTGATGACTGAATTAAGCTTTCTCTGCATGGTGAAGACATGGAGAATACATAATTGTTCTACTTGTGCTGACAACTGGAAAGATCTTCCCTCAAGTCAGGTGAAACTGGGACTGTATCTAACTGTGAAAGGCAGAGGTGTTTACTGCCACTTTGTAATTAGTCATTAACTCTTTGTCCTGCTCGTGGTGTTATCCTTTCATCTCTCTGTAATGTTTACTGAATATTTCACATGAGATTGTGCTAATTACATTAATATTATGCAACCCAATGATTCAGTTACAGATTTGGCTGTGCAGGTTGGATCTCTGCTATGTAGAAATGGGAGGGTAGGGGACGACAGACTGCAATACCAGAGTTCAGCTTGATCTAATGCCTCAGCAGAAGTACCAGAACTGAGCAATTGGCTCTCATTTTTAGTACCCCCATGGGATCTTAATTACACATTTGGACATTTTAAATGTTTTTCACTGTAACTGTATTCCCCATTACATTGAGAAACTTATTTGCCATTTGAGGCAGAAAACCTCTTATACATACAAATCTATGTATCTACACACACACACACACACACACACACACGTATTTCCCCCATCCCTGGTCCTACTTCCCAACAGTACCATGCATTTCTTTATTGCAAGAGGTGACTTGTAGCAGAATCAGATACTATGTCAGCATGACCACTTTGGGAATATTACAGTTAGTTTAATGGAAACAAAAATAAAATCAATTGGATTTTTGGCCTAGGCTTTTTTTGGTTTTATTCTGAAAGAACAGATGAAGATGAAATATTGAGCACTCTTCCATCATTCTCCTGAATATACAGCAGCTTTTGGAGTTTATGGCAAGTGTGAAATTAGCTTAATATCTCAAATACTTGCTGGTTTACTCCTTGAATGCATTTGAAAAAAAAACAAACCTTGAGAGGTTCCCTTGCCACCAGCTTAAAGGATGATAAGTTTTCACAAGTACAATATAAAAAATGGAAGGAAAAACAAAACATGCAAGAAAGACCAGACTTTGTCAGGAGAACTGTCTACTTAGTTGTCTAGTGGTGAAAAGTAGCAAAGCAATCCACTAATGTAATGCAAAATTTTAAAAACAAATCGTAGTATCCACTCAGAGTTATTCCAGTGAGTAGCACATTTAACTGAAAGGTCACTAAGAAGCCAGAAACCTTTTGACAATAAAGTTTTTAGTGTTGTCTTGCACTGTAACTTACTCTGAAAGAGTAAGAAAATCCTATATTTTATCTAAAAAAAATTTATTTTCATTCAAATTCAGCTTTTTGTTTTAACCCAAATAATTTTTAAGATGACTGGAACACTTGAAGCCCTGTTTTCCAGCCATGCCTTATCTCCACTGAGCTATTATTTTCCATACAAGTATGGCAGAGATGCTCTTAGATGGGATGTTCAGAGAAAAAACAAAACCTATCAGTCAAAAGATCAAAATCAGGATTTTTAATTGGCAGCTCAAAACCAGTCCTTACAGTTCTGGTGAGTGAGCTACCAACAAGCTCGAGAGCTCCAGAGAACTTCCCTTGCAATGGGCCATGAAGCAAGGCAGGCAGCACATCATCTTGGAGGCACCAGTTGGGTGGACAGTTTCATTTCCCTGCCAAATGACTAGGTCTGAGATTCCTGCACACTTGTAACATTCCTGCCAGTGCTGGAGCTTCAAAGTGGCCTGTCTGATTTTATCCAGCCCTCATAAAACAGGAAAAAAATCCGGAACAAAGTCAAGTTCTAACAAATCCTGTGAAAGAATCATTCTATTTAAAACAAAGGAGAAACAGACAAACCATAACAATATAAAGAACTTTATTTTTTTTCCATTTCTTCTTTTGCCATGTAAAGTTTCATTATTACACTCACAGCTTTGTACCAAAGTGAGAGAAGAAAACCATGACCAATCTGTGCACATGTTCTACACAGCTTAAATTACTAAATATTCAATCAAGTTGTTTTATTCCACTTCCATTCTTCAAAAAGACTGTTTAACATTACAGCAAAATGAAATCTGAGAAGCTGGCAGGTGCATATAACAGAATATATACCTACACAGTTTGCTCTTTGAGGACTAATTATTTTACAAACAGTAGCTGAAACCGTTTCCTTATCCTTCCTCGCATATTCTGCAACTCTGGACAACTTAGACTGCTTGAATTATAGTTCCATACAAGCCTGAAAACCAAGATTCACCTGTATCTGTGTTTTAATTCAACTTAAGGGAAAAATATTTTCCCAACACAAACATTTCCCCTGCCATTTATTGCAAGTTTGCAGTTATCATTTACTTTGATCCAGCATGAATTGTACGGTTTGAAAATGTGCATTACGAACTGCACTACTTCAAACACACCACACAGCCAAGCTCCTGCTATTTTGCAGAAGTCAACTTATGTGCTGATAATATGTTTAAAGTCTGTAATTCACACGTTAGTGACACAAGGTAAGCAGAAGCCTGGATTTTAATGCATCTTTGTACCAAGGGATGCAGCAGTTTTCCCTCCACCCCCTTCCACATACAGAAGCAGCAGTGTTCGGCCAGAGTGTTTTGCACTGCCAGATAGCTGTTATTTTTCCCTGAACTTTGAAGGAGAAAGGAGAAACTAACACAGACCAATCCCAAAAGGCCCCTAAAGGGCCTGCCATACGTAGTCAGCCATACAGCAAGTCCAGAACTCATTTTTTAACATTTTAACTCATTTTAACATTTTTAACATTAATAAAAAATTAACAGCTAACCACAAAATAAATCCTCACTCTACTCACTCTTCCACCCACAACTTTTTACTTGCATAAAAAACAAACCGAAAACAAAAATAAATAGTCCTGAAACTGGCTTCAGATGTGCAGTACTGCTTTTCATGCAAATATTACTGTGTTAAATGTCACAAACAGCCCACCTTCCCAAAATTATTATTCTTCAACTAGAGGTATATCAGGAGCCAAAACCCTAAGTTGCAAGACCAGAGAGGATCTCATTAATCAATACCAACAAACAAACATTAGTTTGGCATCTCTCTTCTGCAATTGCCTCCAGAAGAAGTAAATGGCCAATTGTGAAATCAGCACCAAATTCCAACTGAACAAATAGGAAACCTCCCCACATAACTCCAGAGAAGCTTGGGGATTTCCACAGCTGCACAACTTCATAGCAAATCCTTTTAAGATCTCCTCATGACGAAGCAGTACAGCATTTTCCTCTGAACCCCTGAGGATTTTTAAAAATTGTTTCTAATTTATGAAGCAAAATTTTTCACTCATGCAGCTCTGCTATTTTCCCACCTCTTACCCATTTTAAGATTCTTACAATATATCTGAAATGACCTACAAAGTAGCAAAAGACACCACTGATAAAGCTGGACTTCAGAAGCCCAGACTTTTCAGGATTGTTTTCAAGACAGATAAGGAAATATCATGGACCACACAAAAAGAAAGACTGCTTCTGCCAACCAGAAGAGATAAACCTAACAAGCAAATGGGAATGCAAATAAAGAGTAATAACTGTGTGTTTTGCATCATCTAGTGAGAAAGATAAAAAGCTGTTCCGGAAAACAGCTAAAAGAATGTAAAGAATCACAAGGGAGAAGTAACAAAATCTACTCTCACACACATTTTTCAGAATGCCACTATTGCCCCACTGGCTTATCCTCGGGACACACCTCCACACCTTCACTGGCAGCACAGTCCATGAAGGACAGCTCAGGACGCTCACACTGTTTATGCCAAACTTACATGCTCCCTCATTGTGCTTCAAAAAACTCCCAGAAGAACTCCTGAACATCAACACTTTTGGAAATGGTTTAAATCTTACACAGTCTTTTGCTTTTAGGTCATGGGAAAACCCAAACAAATGCTCTCAGACTTTAGAGCATTACACCCTCCATCATAAAACATCTACACTGCTTACAGACTTCCCCAAACTTGATTCTCTATTGAATTGCTTCATCCACAGACCACAGAAAGAAAGATTAAAAAAACCCAATACCAAAACCACAAACATACATCCCCCAAAAACCAAAACAAAAACACCCTCAGGACAGCCTGAGGTCTGAGCCACATACTGGGGCTTTTTGCTATCCACAAACAGCTTAATAAAAAATAAACAAACAAAACCAATCGCCACAAAAGCAATGGAAGCTCAGAGATTGCCATGTCTTTGAAGTAGGATGCAACTGCATCTCATTCATATTTTACTCCTGTCTCACAAAAAATATTCATCAGTATCAGAGCAATTCTGCTTGTCTGCTAAGATAATACAAAACCAGTGTGCTCCAGAGAAGGCCCTGAAGCTCCTTGATTTGATGGCAGTGGAACGTCCATAGGTTTTCCTTAATCATTCACGTTCTTGGCCTAAAAAGGCTTCTTTATAGTCAAAGAATGAGGCTATAAAACTTATTTGGTCTATGGCTGAAAAGTCTGAAAGTGGTCATGAAAAAGATACCCAGTAAAAGCAGTCCACTCAGTTTTTTTGGAAAAGTGCTGGAGTCGTGTATAAGCAGCTTGGTTCGCTGTCTTCACCTTCTCTTACAGCTTAGGAAAACATCTGCTTATTTTATCCTGAGCAGCAAGTTAGGCAAAAGTGAACACAAAGCTCCTTGCGAGATTAGTCTCAATGTTAAGAGGGTTCTTTGCTAAATTAGTGTCATTAGGGGAGAGAAGATGGCAAGTGCCAGAAGTGCATTTCACTGAACTTCACAAGGTGAAGTGATCCCCCTCAAGGGACACCTGCAGGGGAATCCTGACAAGTTGAAACAGTCTTCCCTTCTGCACTGGCCTCTCTGTGGTACTTTGTGTGCATTAGTACTAACAAGCCTTTTACATGTGATATGCATTTCGTATCCTCAGCTTCTGCTTGAGAACTTTAGACTTTAAAATTCTGCTCCATTCTTTCCAGTTGAGTTTTCGGGAACTTGATATAGCCCAAGCCAAATAAGCCAGTTCACAACAGAAACAAAACACTACCAAAGTGGATGCACTTCAACACACAGTGACTTTGCATTTCTCTTGGTTTGCTATGCCATGAGGATATGGGACTGCAAAGCTCAGTCACTAAGATTTCATGTAAAATCAGCAATCCAATTACGGTGTTTTATCAAGATAGCAGTGGTGGTTATGCTGGTCTTTAACTAAAAGAAAAACAGACACCACTTATTTCTTTCCCATACATAAGGACCTATATTGAAAAAGACTAAGATTGCAAAGCATGTGAGTAGAGCCACTGTTCTGGCTGTTTTGCTGCTACTGGCATCTCTCTCAAGAAATAACCGCTTTCCTCAAAATAAACAAAATACCTCAGGAGGTATGGTATCTATTACTGTATATATAGTGCCAGTTACAGCAATTTTTACACAAGGAATAAAAAATAAGTTACAATTAACATTAAAAAAATTAATTTATTCCAGTCTCCATAAAATAACTCTTCTTTTTATGAAGAAAGTAAAAACGTACACTGGATATTCAGGTTACATTGTTAGAATTTGTGATACTCTGGTTTGCAGAATTCTATTAAAATCAGCTAAAAAATTGGATACAACAGAACCAGACATGTCTTAGACACATAACAGGCTTCATGCTGAGTTTGCAAACAGCAGCACCTATTGTAATCTAAGTTCTCAACACCCCTTTGGACTTCCCAAAGACTATGCTTCTTAAAAAAACAAATAAAATCACCTAAAAAAACCAAACAATAAAAAAACAAGGCAGACAAGAGGAAGGAATATTCTTGTCCACCAATGAATTAAAAACTTGCAAGAACTTGGGCTAAGTCTTAATTACCAGCCTTATTACTACAGAGTGCAACACAACCTGCAGTCTCTGTAGCAATGCATTTCAGCCCCACTCAAGTTTTTGCATTCCAAGTGGGAAAAGAAAGAAGACTGGAGTGAGAAACTGATGTTATTTGGAATAATTATGACATACAAAATTACTTCCCAATGTGGGAGGTGAAAAGCTTCATGAGTCAATTCTGCTGTCATCCTCAGCATGTCTTTCAATGTGTCCTACAGCATCCTAGAAAAGAACCAGAGAAGTCAATTACAAAAAAAAAATCATTATAATCATCACAAAAAAACCCACAAAAAACTTTTCAAAAGATTCTAGAAGCCTCACTGAGTGACATTCTAGATAATATACATTTGTTTGGCTTAAAGCTTCTAAAAAGATAAATAATATCGTTGTCAAGCTATTAAATCACATTTATAAAGTGTTTCACATACCACATCATTAAAGGGAAATAAAACCCAGCTTCCTTTTTGATTAGAAGATCAAATTAAATAAACACATCATATCCAAAGCCAGCACTTAAAGAGAAATTAAGGATTTTACTGTTTGCTAATTCTCAAAGAAACCTCCTTCTTTTCCATATTTTGGAAAGCATTCAAAGGAAGGCAGTTTATATTGCCAAGGACTAAAATGCAGATTTTACCAATTAGTCTATAGGTAACAGCCCTCCTTACACCCATTCCCCAATCCTTTCCACATCACTTAATCCAACTCTTATGCCTTCATTTTTCTCCCTTCTAACTTTTATCTAGAAGTTTATGCACTACTTATTTAAAGACTGGATTTGCTAACAAACTCATGTGAAAAATAAACAACAATGAAAGAGGTAGCGATGGATAAAAATTAAAAGGATAAAAACCCATTTTCAAGGCAGATGTTTGTTCATCTTATAAAGACATCTTTCCTTCAAAAAATTTCCTAATATCTTGAGTAGAATTTCTTTGATATTTTAAGAATTCTACCATTTCCATGTAATATTTTAGGATCAAGCTGTTTTAAATTGACCATATGTCAAATTATCATAGCTGCACTCATCTGCCACAGGCTGAACTGAACCCTGTCAGCCTTGGGTGACTCTAACCACCTCCAGTTAAGCCTGCCAAAACTAGAAAAACGTAACCCTTTTTAAGAGAAATAGGATCAAGTCTCACAGTTGCAGTGATACAAAGTACTTTATATTATCAAATACAACCATGTTATTTCAACCACATACTTGCTTGGAACCTTTCCTGGAAGTAAAGAAAGCATCACAGTTCTTCCAACGACATTTCAGGGTCTGAAAATTTGGATTGGTGTGGTCAGTTAGCAGGTGTTGTTTCAGATGGTCCACGACTCCAAAGATCAGTGAACATCCATGCCACTGATAGAAAAAACAACACACCAGAATAAGCCAGGGAAACACAATTTTTGCTAATGCTTTTCTTCCTGCAAGTTCACAATATTCTTCCAAGACTGTAAACACGCATGCCAACTCCTGTGAGTTTTGTATCTTACTGCATTTCCATTTTCAGTGGTCTCTATTCCTTTAATTACAGCTTTACAGAAATTCTTCCCGCCTTTAGCCAAGCCTAGACCATCAGCAGGAATGGCAGGAGGAAGAGAGGAATTAAGCCTTTACAAGATTTAATCTTACCTGTGATAAAGTCATTTGGAATTTAATTAAACTTATTTAGCAGAATAAATCAGCTTTTCTATGTCACTCAGCCGAAGGTTTTGGTTTTAAACAGTTACAGGTCACGATCTAAAAACTGCCAGAAAGAACAGTAATTTAAACTAACAGCTTGCCCCAAAGCAAGCATGCATATATATATATATATATAGACACACACACACATATATATACACAGCAAAGACAACAAGAAATAAAACTAGTGACCTATACCTAAGTGATTTATACTTTAAAAAGTAAATACACATTTAGAAAAAAAATGAATTATAAAAAATCTAAGGTCAAGCTACCCAAGACTAAGTGAGTAGAGACCACCCCCAGAAAATTCAGTAACAAAGGAAGGCTAAAAACATTTTGCAAATTACCCAGCATCGGTAATTTTGCATCAGATTAAGCCTCACAGCTCTGACGCTGCCGTCATAGCATCCAGTGTAGATCTGTAAAAGAAACATTTATAGATAAGCAAGCTGGGAACAAAAGAAAAAAAAAAAAAAAAGAAGTAAAATTTTGAAGGACACTTCAGTGTAGGTAAAAACAATGAAATATCAGCATGCAAGGCTTCTACATTTTAAAAATAGGTATAATCAAATTCTTTCAAGATTTGCATTCATAGTTCACAAAAACCAACAAATGAATAAGAAATGCTTCCATAACCTCTATTGTTGATAGCGTCAAGTGTGTAACAGTTCAGAAAACTTTAAATTATGGTACTATCCACTAAAGTTAAAAAATACGTAGGTGTAAATGTCAAGTTGAATATATTTCCAGAACTTAACCAATTATACATATATCAAAAAAGGATGGAGAGGAAGTGTGTGGAAGAGCATCAGAATTTCAGAAAGACTGATGCAGATCCTTTCACTTATCACTAAACTTCTCATCTGAACCCTTCTTCAATTTGAGAATGCCCACAACAGACCACTGCTGGGGCAGAGTTCAAGCCTCATGTTGGACTCACATGAGATGTGATGCTTAGGCAGTGTATTCCAATTAGTAGGAAATCTGTTCCTTTGGACTTTTCTGTTATTACAGATCACTACTATACCTTGCATTTTACAATCTCAAAGAAACTTTGCAAACAAATTCCTAGACATGCAGACAAATAAGTGCTTTTAAAGACTATTTTAAGAAATATTTATCCAGAAGTGCTTCTGAAATTTATCTTGCAGGGCAGATGCATGAAGAAACCTGTACACCTGAATCAACTGCACACCTTTGTTTATGTTCTGTCAAAGGTTACTAGAGGTTTGAATGTGGGTGAAGTTTTTCTCTAGCATCTGAGTGATTCCCTTGAGTAAAAGTCAAACAGGATGGACACTTGAAAAAGCGGAAGTATACTGCTATTTCTAGAGTCTTCACTGTAACCATCACTGCAAAAAGAACTATTGTTTTAAGACTACAGGAAGCTAAATGGTGTTTTTTTTCCCCAGACAATAATATTACATAAATATAAAACTGTTACAGCAACTTGACTTTTTGACTAAGAGCAACTTGGAAATACAGCCAAACAGCAGGTTGATTTCTTTATCTGAAGAAATTAAACCATCTTGTATGCACCTGTGGCAATTACAACCTTCTCTTTAAGACCAGTGAAAAGAAGGAAGTTACCATGCTCTTATGGATGGTCATACACATGATCATATCTGTGTGGCCTCCATAGACTTGCAAGCGGTCGTGTGACTTGAAAGAAACAGAAACAGACATTTAATACCATGACATTTTTTAAGAGCCATTTTTCACAGACATGTAAAGGATAATACTTCCAAGAGCAGTTTCCTTAATAGCAATTAAACTGCTGTGGTGGATTCCAAACTTTATAGCTACCTTGAAAGCTCACTTTTGCTTACTTTGCTTCTGGGAGTCTTTTTGTCCAACTAAGCACTCATTCTCTCAGCAGACAAAACTAACATTTCCCCACTTTTCTGAGCTGTCACTGTCTTGGAATAACCCAGATTCTAAAAAAATGGTTTAGGTCCTATTCTTTAAAACCCATGTATTTTGGCTGGTGCGACAACAATATATACTGAGTGACAGGAAAGAGAGGGATGGGCTAGAGACCAGAAAGTACAAAGATGATTTCAATTTGATTTCAAAATCATTAATTAACACATATTAGATAAATGTCATTAGTAACCACCTATTTTCTTACCTGTAGTTCATAAACACGAACAAATTTATCCAGACATGCTGTCACCATGACTTTCCCAAGAATGTTCACAACTGTTACTGCATGGTTATGGCCCTTATAGATCCGTACCAGCTCTCCAGTCTGCATCATGAAAAAGCAAAGGTAAGCAGGGGTTTGGTTTGGTTTTTCTTAAACAAAAGAACAAAATGGTTTTACCTAACCTAGATAGGGTAGCTAGGTTCGGTACTCACTACTCGGAAATGAAAACACGCTTTATTAGACTGTCATTCCCTGTGAAGGCACTTAGAGATTATGATCAAATACTACTTATCCTTTTATTTGCCCATCCTAACACAGAGCCATTCCAGTACAACAGAAATGCATGGGTCTGTGTAAAGTTCTCTCTCCTCTTCTGAACATGAGCCACCAGTGTGCCCAGGTGGCCAAAAAGCCAATACCATCTTGGCCTGTACCAGGAATAGTGTGGCCACCAAGACCAGGGAAGTGATTCTTCCCCTGTACTTGGCACTAGTGAAGGCCACATCTCGAGTGCTGTGTCCAGTTCTGGGCCCCTCAGTTCAGGAAGGACATTGAGGTGCTGGAGTGAGTCCAAAGAAGGGCAACAAAACTGGTGAAGGGTCTGGAGTACAAGCGTAATGAGAAGTGGCTGAAGGAGCTGGGGTTGTTTAACCTGGAGAAGAGGAGGCTCAGGGGGAACCTTACCACTCTCCACAACTCCCTAAAAGGAGGGTGTAGCCTCATGGGGGTCGGCCCCTTCTCCCATGCAACCAGCGACAGGAGAAGAGGAAATGGCCTCAAGCTGCGCCAGGGAAGGCTGGACACTAGGAAGAAATTCTTCACAGAAAGGGTAATTAGATTTTGGAATGGGCTGCCCCAGAAGGCGTTGGAGTCACTGTCCCTGGAAGCATTTAGGGAAAGACTGGATGCTGACAATGCCATGGTCTAGCTGATATGGTGGTGTTCGGTCACAGGTTGGACTTTATGATCTCAGAGGTCTTTTCCAACCTAACTGATTCTGTGATTCTCTCTCCATCATTACTTACATATTCCCACCCATCCTGAAACTAGTACCATGCTATTACTATTAGGATCAAGGATCAGTTAGCAAATTTAACTAAATACACAGAAATATACGTTTTTTTGCCAACTAAAATTTCCCTCTGATAAGTTTCTTAATCTAACTTACTGCATAGCTACATGAATGCTTCTGCTAGGACTGAGGGAAGATAGTGTAAAAGAGGGAGAGAATGGTAGGCTGGAGACAAAGCATTCATGACGATACAACAGCTTTTGAACCATCTAGCTTGGAACACAGTGTTCCTCAAGTTCTTCCAGTAATAAAGAAACTTTTTCCCCACCAGAATATCTCATATGGCTTTTCTCTGAAACCCTTCTATATTTTTGTAGTAATATTTGCAAAAGCAAGATGCCCAGATAAAAAGGCATTGCCTATCATGTGACAAGAGTCAGCCCGTTTATGTAGCCTCTTCATGCCTCCAGAGTTACCTATAGTGCATAGTCACATTCACAAAATCATGAGACTTCCTTTTCTGGAAGCAATCTGCCCCAGCAGTCAGTCAAATATTCTGGAAATACTGACTTTATAGCATAGGAATTCAGTGCCTTAATAGCAAAAGTCATTCTATCTTTCTACAGGAGACTTACATGAATGTTGTGGGCATGGACAGACTGATCACTGGAGCCACTGAATACCAGATCATTCACAACCTTACAAAAAAAAAAAATTATATTTTGTAACAGATATGGAAATAGGCAAGCAAAATATTAAGACACTGTTCAGTTTGAAGTTGTACTGTAATATTTCCTAAATTTGAGAGCCTTAAAATCAATCAAGAGTATGAAGGAAAAAGCATGCACTGAGTTCTTCACATAAGAGCTAGAAAATGTATTACAATGATTTTTGACACTTCACAACTGACATAAGAAGCTCTTGCAGCCCACCAGTCTAACTCATCCTACCTATGGATTATTCTCACAGACAGCTCAGCAGCAAATCAGGGACCAAGCAAACTGAATGCAGAATGCTGCTCTGCACGAGCACAGTAAAGCCCAATGTTTCCTGGGAATTCTGGACGTGCTGCATACTTATATGCTGCTCACGTAAGAAAAATAATGCTCCAAAACCCCTAACAAGTGACAGGACAAGAGGAAACAGCCTCAAGTTGCACCAGAGGAAGTTTAGAAAGGATACTAAGAAAAAGTTCTTCACTGAAAGGATGATCAGGCATTGGAACAGGCTGCCCAAGGAAGTGATGGAATCACTGTTCCTGAAGTGTTCAAAACACAGACATAGATGTGGCAGCTGGGGACATGAGATATGACAGCCAAACAAGAGACAATTTCCCTACCAAATTGCTCAGTTTTTATAATTTAAAATAGTGAAATCCTCTATTTCCTATCACAATCTGCTCATCATTTTAAGCGTTCTTTGTCCAAAATGTATTTTCAGAGACACTTGCCTTCATGCAGAGAATAGTCTTGCTGTGACCTTCCAGGGTTCTGAGAAGCAGCCCGTTCCGCGCGTCTCGCACGCTGATGGTGCAGTCATAGGAGCCCACTACCAACAACTTGCGTGCTCCTTCCTGAGCTGTGGCTAAACAGCTCACTGCTCTAGGGCCATGGCACTCAAAGGTATCAAGCTGTTTATTATTCTGGTGGGGGAAGAAAGAAATGGTATTTAAGAATTAAAATTTTGCTATGACACTGACTGACCATTGAGTCCCTTTTGTGTTGTGCTTGTTACAGCAACTGATTTCAGTTTAGTAACACACAAAATAGCAGTGGTGAGAATTGCGTCCTAACAATTAAGTTTCCAAATCAAGGAAATAACTCCTTATGTTATGCAGACCAGGAGGAACCTTAAGGAAAAACATAACAATACAGCACCTAAAAGAAAGGTTAAACAAAGAGACAGGGAGATGGGACAGCTTCATGCATGGACAAAATAAACAACCAAAAGAGGCCAACAGTGACATTTATACCAAAATACTTTCACTACAAATACATTTACTATTGTAGATAAAGAATGGAAGAAACACAAAGAGGAGAGAAACGGCATCACAGTAGGCTTTCAGGTGCCAATATTTAAACAAACTAACCTTTACGCTGAAAGTAACCACAGTGCCATTTGAAAGACCTGCATAAAGGATCCGCCATCTACTGTGTAAACAGAGCACTCGATCTTCCAATTTAAACTGTTCCATGCGCTCTTTGGTCTAGCAATGGAAAGAAGTACTTAAAGATTTCATTAACTGAAAACATTTCAAGGAAAAAAGCCTGAAATGAGTGATGATTTTCACTTTTTAAACCAACAGAACTGGAGAAAAACATGTGGAAGTCTGGTGTCACATGGCAGTTTGATCCTCATTTTAACCAGGACCACCTCTAAGGCCTGACTGAACTTCAGCAACCACTTCTAACCCTAAACACTTCATTCTAGTCACAACCCCTAATGTGTACAGAAATTTAAACTACTGACTATATATATACATACACACATGAAAACCATCTGTTACACAGCTGAGGTTGAGGATTCCCCATTAAGTTCCCCACAGGGAACTTAAGGGTTTAAAACCTCTGGCAGTCTGCTCCCTGAAGCAAATATTTGCTTTCTAGTCCTTCAAATATTCAGCTTCAGAAAGCCTCAGTCTGCTCTTTCACCTGCCCTCTGCATAACAGATACCTGTTCTCTCTATGGCTGCTCTACAGATAGAGCAGAGAGCAAGCAGTGCCTCCCACAAGCAATGAAGTTACAAATACAGGAAGACAATTAAGAGTCACAGCCAAACAACTATCCTGCACTTTGGTGCTCCCAACATTTGGGATCATGCCATGCTGTTCTGGCAAAAACTCTACTGACAAGCTATCATCTGATTAGTAAATCAGTTAACGGTTCGATATTTGTTTGTGGGTTTTGTTTTTCTGTGCTCTACTCTAATGAGGTATGAAGTGGTGTTCATGTCCAGATCATATGGGTTTAAAAGGCTTTTAAAAGTTATATTTGTAAAGAAACACTTGCATAAAAATGCAGCATATGCAAATCAACACAGAGTTTGAGTACCTTGATATTGTAACAGTTGATAGTGTGGTCACTTGAGCCAGTGTAGAGTGCAGCATTCTTCCCATTCGTCTGAGTGACCAGAAGGCAGTTCACTTTTGAAGTATGTCCTTCAAAGATGGCCACACACTTCCTGCTCTAAAAAGGAAAGCATAGAGTCTGTCAGCATAAAGGCCCGTAACACCTCTTGGGATATGCACCTAACAGAACAGGGCAGGACAGCTAAAAAAAATCAGGATACATGTGGCAATCTACCTCCCTTTGTCCCTCTCATAGGGAGAAGGGGTTGGGGAGGTAGAGAAGAGAGGTTTGAAGAGAGGAATAGTATAAAATAAATGAGGTGCTTGAAAAAGCAGCTGCTTCCTTTATTACACAGTAAGGCATTACAGAAGACAACCTTGTGATTGCAATTAATGTAACACCACTCCCACAACCTTACTTACAACGAGATTGTAGGCACAAACTGTTTTGTCTGCTGAGCAGGTATACAACAAATTCCCAAAAATCTGAATAGCATTCACTGCAGCCAAGTGTCCCTCAAAGGTTCCCTCTGTAGGTTCTTCATCCTCACCTGGCTCTGAAGACACTTCTGTAGGACAGAGACATGTGTACTTTTGACTATGGGAACACAGTCAAGAAAACACCCTGCTGTGGTTTGTACTGCCAACCAGCAGAACTATTTCATGGGCTCAGCACCTTTAAGTCAAATTTCATTGTGGATTCCAGCGGGACGGTGAATGTGACAAAGGGCAATATGAAGTGTTAAAAAGACCTTCATATAACACTAAGTCCAGAAATATCTTTAAAACTTAAAAGAGATTGTATTATTGTTTGTCATAGAGCTCTACAAAGACTGTAGAGCAATAGTGTTCACGTGGGAGGGGCAGGGAGATGTGGAGGAGTCAAGACACAAAGCGTTCAATGTAAGATGATGTGAGTACACGTCACTTCCCACTTCAGTTTTGAGTGCAAGCTTTTATCTTCAGGGTAAAACTGCTCTATGGAATTGGAAGCAGGTTGATCAAGACTTAATTCAAAGTCCTGCAAGATATTACATACAAAGCATCAGAAGGAAAGCTTAAAAGATAAACCTGAGGAGTTCTTTGATCCTCTTATGGATGATATGGAAGTCTGCGTCTCAGCCACACTGTAACACAAAAATAAACAGCAGTGAGATTGGACTTTGCATGTTAATTTTCAGACAAAATACTGGGGTAAGTAATACTCCAAAACACAAGACTCTACACTTAGTAGAAAATATGCTGTGACAGAAAAGCTCAAAACCAAACTGGGCAGTCCTCTTCTTGTATTAAGAGAAATTAGTAGGTAGCAAGATATATTCATTTGTTGACCAAAAAAGCCAAGCCAGTTTTTATTTTCCTTTTTATTTCACTTCTGAAGTCACTGATGTAAGACTTTCTGAATGGAAAGAAAAAAAAAAAAAGAAAAAAAGAGAGGCCTCTTATGAATACTATATAATACTAATAATTTTACTTTTGAGAGGTCTACAATAATCTCACCTTCTTTTCCCATCATTCCTGCAATTTGTGCCAATCTCACTGGTGGAGCTCACTTCATCATAACCAGAGCAGGATGCCTCTAGGACTGCTTGATCCACAGAGTTGTATGAATCCCTCTTTGATGGACTGTCTGGTTTCTCATCTCCTGACTCTGATGAACCAACATCAACTACCTCACACTGAGGTGCTGAAACTTCCACTAGTTCCAGAGAAGCATCGCTATCATTCTCGTCT
This sequence comes from Edolisoma coerulescens, assembly GCA_013397115.1. Lineage (NCBI taxonomy): Eukaryota > Metazoa > Chordata > Aves > Passeriformes > Campephagidae > Edolisoma > Edolisoma coerulescens. Next base: position 1,451,550 of record VWZW01007674.1, on the reverse strand, counting down.
TTGTTTCCTGCTGAGTGAGCAGGAACTCCACTCTCCTCTCTTGGAGGAGTGGATGTAGAAACTTTTTCTCCTTTAGGAACCTTTCCACCCTTGACTTTCCGGACAGGCTTGGAGTCAACCATATCCTGCTCTGTATCACTGTTGTCTGGCACATGGGCTGCCCTCAGCGTCTTCTTCTTCCTTAACCTTCTCCTCCTTCTATTCCCCTTCTCTGCTGGGACTGCAGCGATTGCCAAGTGTTGCTCAGATGGTTCTGCTGACAATTTGGGGGTTTTATCCACTGGCATTTCTAGAAGGATCGAATGCTTCGAAAGAGAAGTGCTACACTGATCCAGTAAAAATCTTTCAGCAACTGTATCATTTGCTTCTCTCTTGCTGAAAACAGACATTGAATGAGATGAAGTGCTCTCAGGAAGTCCAGACTGTCCCTTGTCTGCAGCAGGCTTGTGGACATCTTGATTAGTGTGTTGGAAACAAGCTGCCAGCTGTGATAGGGATATGGCTGCAGTGATAACTGGATATACTGAAGTTTCCTGGTTGGTCTCTTCTAAAGAAAACAGACTAGTGTTACATTCAATCTGTACAGCAATAACTATTTACGCAAAGTGTCTCTCCCTGTATTTTCTGTTTACACTCAATTGTGCACGTAAAGTACATATTCCTACATGTTGAAAACTATGTGCACATGCAGACCTGCTATTTCAGTCAGCTATCCAGCCTTTAAAAAACATAACTGGGGAATAAAATGTTTATCTATGTACATAGAAATAAAAAGATGGGGCACATCATTCAAGCTGCTGGCTGGCTATATGCTTTTAAAGTTCTGACAATCTTTGGTGAACCCTACATTGTTGACTTAAGATGCTACCACCCCTCTCTGTGTGCTCCCTTACCAGCTGTCACAACTGCTGTAGAAATTATATTAATCAATGCATGCCAAGTACGACTCAGCTGTTCAGTGACACAGTTTGAAAACCTTGTGCTTAACCCATCTGAATTATTACAGCTATTATATACAGTTATTTCTACCAAGTTACTCAGACCTAATTCAAGGTAGATAGTCAAGCACAACCCACTCTGCAGCCCTGTACCTTTATCCTGGGAACAGCAGCAATGTAAACCATGAGGGTAGGCTTTAGTTAGTTAGTTTAGTGTGGACTATGCAACAGGGTAAACACACTCCCCCTGTCATTTAATTTTGATTTAATTAATATGAACAAAATGATCCAACCTCTCAGCTGAGATAGACTAAGGGCAGCATCTCACAGCTGGTTCCCACACCCTAAAATTCCCCAGTTGCACTTGCAATAACTACAGTCCAGAACAGGATGTTTCAAGTTCACTGCATTTCTGGCGTGAGATCACTCAATGCAAATGGCAAGCTGGCAGTATTTGAAACACTTCCCTCTTCCAGCCTCTCAGAAGCCAGCAAATTAAACCTACAGTAATGCTTGGCCAGAACCACATTACACATCAGAGGACAAATTTGACACTTTGGAATTACACATCCAACTAGAAAGAACTACAATGAGAACATCTCACCCACACCTTCCTCAGATGGGGAATTCCAAGATAAAACTAGAACTTGCTGACAGCACAGGATATGTTGCATTTAAAGTAAATCAATGGAAAGATGTTTTTCCCTGGACATGTAACTGTCATGCACAACTGCAAATTCTGATAAAAAACCCTCTGAATGGAAGAAATGAATGCTTAGATGAAGTTTGAACAAGTTACGGTGTTGAATTATACTGGGAAGAAGGCACACAAAACCTTAAATTCTGAATACGCCTCTAATATCATGTGTCACTCATTTTCCACTAGAAAGGGGAAGGAAGTAACTTGGTCACTTCATAACAGGAAAATAATAGTAACCAGCAATTTACGATTGAACTTCTAAACCCAGAAGTTACTAGTTCTCAGCACTTGGAGTGCTGAGGGTGCTAGAAAAAGAAGCCAGAAATCACCATGGCAATGCAAGAAAACAGAATCACTCAGTTCCACAGGCGGGACACACTTCTGTCATTTAGGGGAAACCAAATGCAATCAGCTCCCTCAAAGAACGGCTGAGCTAACCTCCTAAGGAAGCTGACAAGCTAAATTTGCAACCCCAAAAAGTAAACAGTATGCCTCAGAGAGAATTCCTCTTCCTCAAATTACAGAATTTACCTGAAGGTAAATGCTTATTTCCCCCCAAATTACTAAATTTATCTGATGGCAAACTCATTTTAAATGTAGCACATATAGAAGTTCATCAATACCAAAATGATGGTAATTCGACAAATGAACATAAAAAGAATATTCTTGCTTTTAATATGTCAAAAATAAGTTCGTAGGAAACGGAAAAATACACTAATGTGATTAAGAGCTTTCTAAAGTCATTATTTAAGTAATACATGTAGCTATACCCTGAAGGTTCACCTTCATAAGAAAAAAATAAAAAACCTCTTCAACTTCTCTGTTGTGAAGTCTCAAGATTCTGCAAGCAAGACACTTCATGCCACTGCAGCTAGTGATCACTAAATCTTTCCTTAGAATTGGAAAACTGAGAATAAAAATGACACTGATCCAAATAAAAATAAAAATTTCACTGATGTTTAAGCATAACAGTATGGCATATGCCAATAAAAACAGGAAAGCAAAGGAAAGGCTTCCTAAAAGTTGAGTCTTAAAAATGCAAACAAACACAAAAGCTGATTCTTCCCCTGCCCCACATTTACTTTAGTGAATACCCCAAGAGCTTCACATTCCTTGTCAAATCCACCAAAATGAGATGAAGCAAAACTCACAATACTACATTAATGTATTCTAACAGAGTGGAATAAAGGAAATGCAATGGTGACTAAAAAAAAGCACAGAAAACACCACTTATGTAATTCTACATACGAAGCAAACTGAAAAAAGGAAAGAAAAAATCAAAATCTTGTAATTAAAGAAGTCTAAACTTCAATTCAGCCAACATTCATCTCATGCTTGAAAAGAAAAATGCTTAGAAAGGTAGAACATGGCTTTTTCCAATAGTATTTTCCACTTCAGTTGGAGGAGAAAAAAATTGTGTTGGCTATCTTTAACAAGGATCAATCTTACAAATGTTTTTCTCAAATTATCTAAGTTAAAGGTTTGGGTAAATGAAATTGTTCTGGCAGACAAACAACTGTCATTAGAGTCACCCTGCTTGACTTCACAGGCTCTTAAGAAAGTAAGGGATGATTAAGCGTTCAATCTGCAGTTTTTACATTCAGTCATAGTAGCAAGTTGCAGTGGAAACTACCAACAGCATTTAAGCCTTTGGCCACAGACTACAGCACACAAGTTTTATAGGGTTTAAACTTTAATAGGGTCTAAATAAAGAGTTAGCTATTTCAGCTGTAGTCATTAAGATCTCACATTGTTGAGGCAGGAGCTCTCCAATTAGTAGTTCAATTAATTCAGCAGTTTCTCCTCCAGATAAAAGTAAACACCTACCTTCATTGCTAGCCCTCCCACACTCCTCACATGAGGGAACAGTGCCTAAAATCCAATTAGGAGAAGATGGATTATTACTTCTAATATTATAAATTATACTCTTTGTGCTTATCCAGCAGACCCCAAGAAGAACACAGAATAATCTCAACGTAGCTGGTCATAAATTTTTTAAAAAATATTTTCAGGCACGCATTTTTCCTTTGTAGGCAGATTTTTTGCTACCAATGCTCAGTAAATGATGCAGAGTAGAGGACAAAAATTACAGAGGAGATTTGCAGGTCTTCTGGGTTGTGGTGCTTTTGGATTTTTTTAGTTAACTAAGTTATTCCAAGAGGATGTAAGCTTCAAACTCACATTTGTTCTATTTTCAAAGCAAAACTAGAAAGTCCTATACAAGTTAATGAGAGTTCACCCCTGCCTGACAGACTGCAGGCTGAGACACAATTTACATTCTTTTGGGAAAAAAATTATTTCCTCATTTTCTTAAAGCTAATTATCTTAAAACAAAGTGAAGCTACAAATACCATCATTCTGCTCCACCTCTTCTGTTTGTGGAGCACACGGAGAGCTCTGGAGTACAGAATTCACATTTTGTTCTCTGTCTTTTGGAGACACAGGTTCTCGTTTAACTTGCACGGAGGAGTCAGGAGTATTGGAAGGTGTACTGCCAGAAGACTGGAATGGTGATGGCATGTTTATGGGAACAGAAGCTCCTCGTGGAGGTAGAGAAGAAGACAACGTGTCCAAAAGGGGCAGGAGAGAGCCTGAAGGAATTAAGTCAGCTGCCATTTGAGATTTGCTGTTTCGTCTCTCAGTTAGGACACTGCAGGAAAGTTGCTCTGAGAGTTCAGAAGGTTCATATGTTTCTAATGGCAAAAGAGGAGATACATTAAACAAACAAATAAATAATAGAACAAAAATATTTATATTTTACCATAAAATTTAGTGGTGCCAAGAGCTCATTTTTTGTGGACACACAGTCAAGGAAAAGAAAAATTTGAAAAAAAGCCACTAGAGGGAACTATCAAAACTGACAGTTCACACTTGACAATAAAAGCCTCATTTAGAAAGGTCTACAATTTTATTGCAGCTTAAATGAGTGGATTCAAGTTAAATGCAGTTTTTAAAAGATTCTGAGTTCAAAGAATATGAGTGTTGTAGTTCTATGGTATCCTGTACCTTGCAGCCCCTGCAAGACATGGATTCTCTGACTTCTTAGTGTACTCATTTCCATGGTTATCTGCAAAACAGATTGTGGCTTATATCAGTCTCACTGATTTAACAGTTCTTCATGCTGCTAACTTCTAGTTCAGACAGTTTCCAAAGTCCACTGTTACCTGTTGCTTTAACACAAGGAACCGTTGAACCTCAACATAGGCAGCCTGCAGGGCAGCCCTTGCCTGCAAGAGGTTGCTGTCCACACTCTGCAGAGACTTGCTTAACTCTTCTTCCCTCAGAGAAATAGCCAACAATTGGTCTACCTGAGAACGTTCTGAAAAAGAAACAAAATGTAGAGTCTAATTGCACTGAACAATACATTAAGATACATTACTTGTGATATCAAAATAAATAATACCACCTCAGCATGGAATAGTCACATTAACTAGGCCAAGCATTCAAGCATTGATAATTATACAAGCTGAAAAGGAGTATTTACGCACAGGACTAGCCACATCTACATGGAAGAAGGGCAAAGTCAAGTATTCCTCTTTAAGGAATCTCAGCCTTGACTCTAGTAATTAATTCCATCACAGCTTTTCCAGCACTGATTTAGTTTAAACAAATGAAGTAATTCTTTTCCACAAAGATCTGTTCTTGAAGTACATGCGTACAAGAAGTACAAATACACACCTGCCATTAATGTGATCAAAAAGGCAAAGACAAATTTAAGCTAAACAAGATCTAAATTATTCAGTGAATACAAAAGCCAAGGAAAAGCTGTTTAGGAGAAAAAGAACCCAATGATAAAAAAATAGTTTACTACTCAAGATCATTTTGGGCCATGAGACTGGTGTTTGCAATCTCTTGAGAAAGAGTCTCTGACCACTGTACTCAGTAAAAGATCCTACTATCCCTCCTAAAGACTTCTGGCATTAAAGAGATTCTCCAAACAAATTAAATTTCCATTTGGGCACTGCTTAACTGCATTCAGGTTATAGTTTCCTTTAGCAGATTTACTACAATAACAATCATGTTAAAGCAAAGTAATGGGAAAGAGATTTTATTAAGTAAAGTGTGTTATTAGTCTCTATAACAGACACTGATCATTGAAGACAGAGGCTAGTAAAACCCCTCACCTTTTCAAGTAGTGAAATATTCACTCCCACAGAAGATTCATATTATTGCCCTGCATTACAAACAAATCTTAATACAAATAAATAATGAAAAATAGATAAATGGTACATTTGAAAGCCATCTTCTGGAGACGAAAGCTCCTAGCAAAAGTTGAGTTACCACAGAAAATATTCCGCCTAGAACATGGATTGTTCATTTTGAGACATGGTGATGAGAATGTTTTAGGCATGTTTGAGAAAGATCTGTCTAATGCCAGAATCATAGCTGTCTTTGGTCCAGACCAGAAAGGAGCAAGGCATTCCACACTCATTTCCACTAAGGACAGTAAAAAAATAAAAAGTATTGCCAGATATGTCAAAAACAGAACACAGACAAAATTATGCAGAGTACAAATTTTCTGGTGAGACCACCCAGAATGAGAAAGGGATAGCTGCATGGCTAATTAGAAGGGAGTTAGATGGGGACTTCTCCCTTAAGAACTTCCAACCAAAGAGGCAACAAACCTCACTACCCTGCACAGGGGAAAGCAAAGGTCCCATCTGTACAATCAGGAATATGAACTGCAGGCAGAAAGGGTACACATACCCTTCTCTTAGGAATAACTTATGACAAATTAAGATAGAAGTCTTCAGAGAAGAATGTGTTGCAGATTTGCAAGCAGTCCACACTACAAACTTCAGTAAAAGCTCAAGAGGCAACAAAGTAACATTAAGGAACTACTACTCCAGCCAAGTCAAAATACTACCGGCTGTTACACCAGATGTACACATATACGATATTCACTCACCTTTTTTACCTTTGATTTTTCTTCTCTTATTCTTTCTTTCTAGACTAGGGATTTCAGGAGAAGATCCCTCCTGCAAGTAAAATCATCTATTAACAAGTAACAAGAACAATTTTGCCTAAATCAAGAAGTCGAACATCCATTGTCTTTTCAACCATTAGCTGTACACATAGAAGAACACCCAATTTTTTTGCACATTCTTGTATAACTCATCCTTTGCTCTGCTCTTAAAAGAGGGAGGACAACAGAGTGCCATGTTTTTATCTCAACTAGGAAGAAATATTAAATAAGCCAGCAGCCTTCTTCTTGCTCAGATGTTTAAGACCACACTTGAGCCAGAGTTTCTGCTCTACAGTTGTAGTAGAAGGTGCACAGGATTAAAAAGTGAGGAATTAAAATTACTGCTTTCTGCAAAACCATTTTTGAAATTGATCAAACAGATTTTTTTTAACCTTTGGATAAAGGTCTAAGACCAGACTGTGAAACGAATTCAGATTTAAGGATATCATTTTAGGTACATAATTTTGTAAAATTGTATTTCCTTGCTTAACCATAAAACCAGGAACATCTAAGGAAAACAAATTTCTACTATAGGCTAGCTTCCATTTAAATTGTGTTGTGAAACACCGAGATTCTTGCTACAAAACCAAGTGCTTCCACAGAAATATTTTAACAGCTCTTGTTTACCAACATAGTATGCCAAATCAAATAAAGAGCATTTGTCATTCCTACTAATTACAAAAAATTATCAGAAGTCCTGCACTATGAAAGCACTGAAGTCCTGCACTAAGAAATGGAAAAGATTCTTAAAGAAAATTAAATCAAACAAGTAAATGAATTTGATGTTATCAATGTACAAGACAATCAGATGGGGAAAATCCTCCTTGCACAGGTCATTCCAAAGCTGAATGACCATTGACAGGGAAAGAACTTTTGCGGCACACCAAAGCTGGACAGAACTGCACACTTACTCCAGTTGCTCTTCGCTTCTTTCCAATTCCTTGGCTGTCATTCTGTTCAGTACCAGATGTGCAGCTACTGTCTGTAGCTGCATCTATGTTATTAGACACTGCAAGAAGTGAAGCACTATTTGAAGCTGGACGGCTTTCTTCTGAGATTTCTAGTACATTTTGTTTTTCAAGAAGAGGTGTTCTCTTCTCTGGGCTCTCCTGGTCTTGTTTTGTGAGGCCTGTGATCTCAGAGGTGGCCTGTAGGCTGTGACTTCTTCCACTAGCCTCAGTTCTTTCAGACGTAAAAGGCGACAAAGCAAGAGATGGTGTCTCCTCTTTCTGATCAGCTTCAATATCAGTGCTTGCCTCATATCCAGATGTTATGTGATGTGAGTGGCTGGCTGCAATGACTTGCCTTTGCCCACTTTCTTTTATTTTGGCTTGTTCACTGAAAAAGCTATAAGCTGAAGGATTTCTGTCTGCTATGACACTGCTTTCAGAAAAGCTACGTTTTCTGGCCGAGCCAGACACTGCTAAGGAAATCCCTTCCCACTGAAATCCTTCTAGAGTAGACAGATCAGATTCTTCACTGAGTTCTAGACCCTCTTGCTCATTTTGAACAAGAGGCACCATTTCTATGCCGAACCTTTAACAAGATAAAAAGAAAAATAAATAAACAAGTTACAAGCCTGCTACACATAGAGAGAAGCCTCCCCCTTCCCCAAATGTACATTAAATGCTTTAAGATATCTGGGAAGTCATTACCCTGGTATTCTGTACTTTCTACCTCATCTAGCAATGGAATATCTTCTGTGTATCTCATAACCAGATTTAGTGGCTAAGAACTGACAGCATGATTTTCAAGTCAGAAATCATGTTATAAATTATTCCAAATCAAGGTTGGAATAACCAAATGTGACATCTGTTCAAGACACTTCAAATACTTCAGGTTTAAAGAATGCAGTATTATACAATTGCTTCCTTAAATAGAAAAGGAAACTGCATATCAGAATAAAAGATTAACAAATGAAGAGTGCGCGTTGACACTGCTGCAAGCATTTCTTGTAGTCTTGAATAAATGAGGAAATAGGCAACTGTCACAGCATTGTTCCCATCCTGACTGCAATTTTACATTCTTCCATTACGAGAACATGAAAAGAAAGTATATTGTTACCATCCACATTCAGATATTAAAGCAACCATTATGAACTGATCAGAATCTTTTCCGAGCACATTACTTTTACTTATCTATGGATAGACATTCATTCATAGCATCAATCAATAATGAAAACTCTGCATTATTTGCAAAAAGTTTGCATTATTTTCAAAAACGCTGCAAAAGATCATGGCATAGCAAGCTTCATTAGGAACTCTGAGTTTTAGGATTTTGGAGTTCATTTCAGACATGAACAACCTTTCCCCTTCAACGTGCCCTGAGGGGCAGGGTTAGATCTCAAAGCTACCAACCTTGGTAAACCTTTGCCAAGTTCCTGTTTCTTCTTGGTTACCTGCTGGATGACCTGATCCCAGTTTACATTTCGCCGGGAAGCACTAAGAATCTGCCTGAGGGTAGGTTTAAGCCCCGACTCCTTCTCTGTCTCACTTCTCCGATGGCCACCAACATTCCGAATGCGACGTGCATTATTGAGATTAGGCTCTGGGAGATGTGTTCCAACTTTGCTCTTCAGACTGATATGCCGTGTCAGGTCTCTCTGCAGTGAAGCAGGCAGGCCAAGTTTGCTTAAATCTGTAAGAAGGAGGCCTACTGACTGGCTTCCTCCTTTTTGAAGCTCATTATCTGAAGGATTTTCAAAACCCTCCATTTCAAATTGATCATGTGACTTGACACACTCTTCATTCCCTTCCCCATCCTGTGAGGTTTTCAAATCCACATGCAAACGGTCCTGACTGCTTGATGAAGAAACTGTGGGTTCTATCCGAAATGCAAAATTTTTTAGCTCAGCAGAAGCAATACTTGAAGCAGATGGCTTTTCATCATCTTCCTTTTCAGAGGTGGCAGTTTTACCTTCAGGAGTGTCACAGGGTAAACAAGAACTAACAGAAGAATCCAACTTTTCAACTCTTGCTTCTGACTTCTCACTTCCCATTAAATCATCACCACTCGTATCTTCTAATGTATCTGGTCTGAACTCCTTCTTTGGCAATGCTTTCTCAGTTTCCTCCCTATTCTGGTCATTTGTATCACTGCAAGAGCTTCCATTTTGCAAGGAATGGTTGGGCTGAACACCTTTGCGATTTTGTTCTGCTTCACTTAAGTTATCAATGGGCTCTCCAAGATTGCTACCAAGCACATCTTTGTTGTCTTGTAAGTTACCAGCACAAGCACCATGCAGCTTTGATGAATAAGAGGAGAAACTGTTTGTTTCCAAGTTGACTGCATTCAAATGATTCTGCTCTTCACCACTTGTTGAGGATAACAGAAGCCTGACATTTTTTAAGAGACTGTTCGTGTCTTGCTTTGTCAAGGATAACTTCATATCTGTGATATTCAGAAGAGGGGATTTCAGTGATGGCATCTTATTACTTCTGCTATCATCTTTATCAGGCTTTTCACAACTGGAACAGTCTTTCATTACCTTGCAAGAATCAAGGTGACCTGAGGTTCCATTAGAAGGGGAAGATGCTTCATGTTTTTTAAGTTTTGAAAGGTTAACACTGGCTTCACAAGCTTTTCCTTTCATTGATGAATCACTAAGAGGCGTAAGTACAGAATCCATTTTATCTGAAGTTTTAGAAACATTATCTTCAGACCGTGCTTGCTGCTCTGCAGTTTTCTGGGATGGGTAGGGAGTCCAGCGATATGTTTTATCTCTGGAAGGACTGACGCTTTTTCCACTGGCTCTTGAAGTTTTGCTTTCTGGTTGTTTCGATATACCAAAATCCAATGCCCCCTCAGAAGCAAGCTTATCACTAGTAAAATCAAGGTCACTCCTATTTCTTCGATTTCTGTATGGCAGAACATCGCCCTTCTCTGGCCGCTGCCATGTGTACCTTTCCTTACTGTATTTACTTGGCTCTGACGAATATGAATCTCCTGAGCTTCCAAAATTCCAGCCATTTGCACCATGGGGATTTGGTTTCCAGTTTCCGCCATAACTCTTGGAATTCCAGCCAGAAAAATGACCTGTTTCTTCTGAGTGCCAAGAAGAATTTCTTTCCCTGGCACCATGATGCCAATTTGATGTTCCTCCTCCCCGCCCACTTAGATGCCAAGCATTTCCAGAATTCCCATAGTTATGTCGATTTGAAGGGCTTCCCGAAACATTCTGGTGCCACCCAGAGCGCCCCCTTGTGCCACCTGAATGTCTGTTTACGTTAAGGTTCCTCTGAGAGTGTGAAAATTTGCCTTGTCTAGGACTAATATAATCATCCTTTTCCCACTTCCAGTCCCTTTGTGATGCATTATGATGATGCCACAATGACTGATCATAAGCTTCTCTTTCTTTGTAAGCAGCTCTTTCTTCTCGCCTTCTCTGTGATCGCCTATCATCACATTCTAATTCTTGGTTTGCACAACTTGGTTCAGTTTGCCTACAAAAGAATTGAGAAAAGCCTAAATTCTGATGCTATTCTACTAAAATCCAACAGTCCACAAGCTTCATGAATTTTATTTGCACTGGGAAGAAATTTTTTTTTTCTAATTATTTATTAGAAAAAGAAACAGATACTTTTTTAGCAGCTTTGCTGTTCAAGCTTCAGTAATGTTTGACTTTCAAAACAATGTTGTACCTTTACTTAAATATGATAATTTCTCTTACAAGAACAACTGATTTGGTGCAGAGATAGTTCAACAGACATTCTCAAATACTTGTCTGTAACTTGAAACATTAATATTCCTTTATATTTACTACTGAACTAATAAGAAACTAGTAGAAAGAAAGCTTCTTTATGTTGTATAATCTTCATAATTTGATCAATCTTGGTAGATAGAAAACTCAGCAGTGAGATAATTATTTTTTCTGAAGACTATTCTGCTGGTGTTAGATGGTGTAACTAGAGTGAAGTGATACAAAACAGAGGAAAGTTAGGCTGAAAGAACAGTTACTCTTCTTATTGGAGAGAACAACTGACATGATGGCTCAGTTTATAAAGCTTAAGTTAAAACACAGATGTAAAACATCCACAGAAGATGTACAGATACAAAAATAATTTGTCTTGTTTTACGCAAGAGACTGGAACAGCCCACAGCATGCAATGCCGAGTCTGTATGAGCCTCCCAGCAGCACTATTGACTGCCCTTTGGACAGTACTTGTGCTTGGCAACTTACCACAAACACGCGGCAAACTATCACATGTACATTTAAAGATAAACGCTCCCTTAACAGCTACAGCTATTCCCAGGGTCAGCAGTCTAAATATTCTAAGTATTTATCCTACCAAATGAGGAGTTTTTATTAAAAGTTTTTTCCAGAAACCGATTACAGAAATACATCCATTCTAGATCCCTGGACAAGACAGCAAACTTTCACACTACTGCTCAAAAACAATTGATTTGAGTAAACTGAAAATTCATATTGTATCACCCTTCATGTTTTTGACACATTCCAGTTCTGCTAAAAGATTCACAAATAACCACTCTCTAATGAAAAACAGTCTACTGTGCAAAATAATCTGAGCTCTAGGATAAGAATTCAAAAAACCAATGTCTAAGTGACACGGTAAGTTCTAAGAGCTGACTCAACTACGATCTAATGGAAACAATTTTGCTGAATTAGTAACTTAATCCTTGTACTTTCTGGTTTTCCCCTTCTCCAAACCAGCACCCAGCAGACAAGAGATTTTCTATGGTTTTAGTTGCCTCAGAACAACACTGCACTGACAGCATTACTCCTTTTCCATAAAACAAAAAGTGACATTTTTGCTACCTACATTAAGCAGTATGAAAACATTACCACTGTGCAGTGCAGGGACACACTAGTATGACAGAGTGATGTCAAAACCAAATAATCTCCACATATTTCAACATCTGGAAACACTAATTCAAATTTCTAGCCACAGCAAGCAAGAGCTTCTTTTAAAAGTCATATGCCCCTTTAGCACCATCACCATGCCATAAATCTATTCAAATAATATATTCCCAACTGGAACATCACACAAGCAATGTACATGTGCAGATTTTCATGTAAAATAAAAGGCAATACTTATTACTCTCTGCAGCCTTCTATTTCATAGTGAGCCACTGGAACTATGTTTAGCTAATGCTAAGCAGCAACATAAAACAGGTAAAAAATTTCATTCAAGGATTATGGGATTTCAGTGTGACATTTACAGAATAATCCAATTCATTTTATAACAAAACATGTCCAGCAGCAGTTTCTAAAAGGCCAGGTTCCTACAGACAACTTCCACCGTAAACAATATTAGCAGTACTGTCCATTTATTAAGCCTTTCAGTTAAAACGGTATCAAATATTAAAATAAAAACATTAGGGCTCTCAAAACACAAGACTGTTTTTACCCATAATGAAGAATTATTGTATTTCCTTACTAGTAGTAGAGGAACAGGACAAGAACATTCAGCAGAGTCACGTTTACATGCTGAAACTACAATATCCACACAGGTCTCTTGGATTGTTCCCACAACAAGTACATTGGCTACAGGCAGTTTACATTTCGTTAGCACCTAAGCCTCCGGAGTGCATCCTCGTTGTGTTAAAAGCAATTCTATGACCTAAGAGGAGAAAAGAAAACTCACCGGTTCCGTTCCTTCTTCAGCTTGATTAGTTGAATGACTTCTTTGTCAAGGTATTCTTCTTCTGCCTCTTCTTTCTCTTCCTCTTTTCTGTCATGGGAATTAACGTTGTCTTTGTGCAGCTGACTGGAGATGTGCTTGGCATATGCTGACAAACCCACCAGTGTCACCCTGCACACCCGGCATTCATGGCTGCTATCCCTAGGAAGAGAGGCAGAGGGTGGACTTTCAACTCTGCCAACTGGCATGGCAGGTACCTCTTGTCTTACTTTGTTTCCTCTGAATGTGCTTGAGTTCAAGGCAACTAGGTTTTGCTCAGTATATTTAAGTTATTTGAATTCTCTGGCTTTTTCTTTCAAGGTTTAGTTTTTTGATGGTCAGTTTTTACAAGATTTTTTTCCAACAATCAAGAGGTAAAAGACTTGATAATAAAGCTGTGTTAACTGGGAGAAGGAATTCTTCTTGAATTGTTGTACTCAAAATCTTTTCAGAGGAAACATAGTGAGCGAGGAGGCAGAATGAAAGGCTTCCAGAGCTAACAGGAGCTCTGAAGCCCATCCATGCTGCCAGCTGCACTGGAGAAGCCTGGTGACAGCTTCTACATTTAATCCTTGCCTTGAGCCTTCCCCCAGTGAAATTTAGAAAAGGGAGGAGGCACTACATGGATACAGCCAATCCTGATACAACATAACCTAAACTGGGACAGCTGAGACTGCTGCCTGGAATCCAAAGACTCCACAGCACAGTGAGTGATGGGAGGGTGTCTTCAGTTCACTGTACTTTATTTGGTTCGAGTGTGCATGAGGTCTGCTTTCTACTTTAGAGGACTTATCTTAAAAAATATAGAAATAATTTCAGCTGGAGAAAGTTGACAGCTGTATCAGACAAATGGGTTTACTCGTGTTACTGGATTAAGGTTACAAGACTTTTAAACTTTTTTTTCTTTTTAAGAAATTCACATTTCTAAAAACACCACATTTGTTCTTCTGACAAATCCTTCCAATACTCCAGTGTTAAAGAAATAGGTTGTTAATTTCCTAAGCAAGGAAAGTATGTTCACCAGATTAAAAAAAAAAAAAAACAACCAGAAAAAAATTAATCAGAGCATACTCCACTGCAAATAACTCAGCAGGACCAAGACAGGATTCACTAACTGCCTCCACAATGCTTGTTTCAATTCTGCCAGCTAAGTCATAAAAGCAGATCTGTATGTCCCCATGGAGCACTTGAGACCAAATTCATAGAACAGAAGCATTACAACACAACACACAGTTCACGACTAGTGTCAAGAAAATGGGATCCATAAAGAAAAAAGACAAACATGAATCCTTGTTTTTTTTAGTGAACAGTTAAAAATAAAATTATAGAAAGATCAAAAGATGTACCTTCACTCAAGATATCAAGGCAACATCCTTATCAGAGTGGATAATCAAGTGTCAGCAGCTATGTTTTATTTATCCTGGATATCAGTGGTTTTCCCTACTAACATAGTTGAGATATTTAACCAATGCAGTCACTCAGACACACCTGGAGACGGCTTTATTTAAAACAGCCTAAGTATTAAAAAATCAGAATTTTTATGTTATAATTATTCTGTATGTTGCAGCCTAATTAATTTCAGGTTAAACATGAGGATAAATTTCATTTACAATGTCGGTAGCTTCCAAATTTAGCCTGTACTTTCCAGAACAAAGTGTACTTAATTTTGTACACTTTATACTCACCAATAAATATTCAAAGCACAGATCCTATCTATTGTACTTTGGGCTATCTTATTAATGCAATAAAGGTAACCAAACCAGTATATTTTACTAATGTCATTGGAAGAATCCTCCTCACACTCATAAATGGCACAGCTGTGCATAGTTAATAAGACTTATTTTTAACTTAGGTCATCACACAAGGCAAACTGCAAATAGAAAGCTGGCTTCTTGCTGAAAAAGATGTTCTCTTTACATAATGTTCCACTTCGATCATAAGGACTCTTCAATGAAAAACACACCCCAGTGGTTCTAATGTGGTACTAATTAGGTTTCAAAGAACAATCCACATCCTTCATAAGACCCATGTTTCAATTCTTTCACAGAACTTTTACCATCCTCATTTAAAGACTAACTAAATAAATGCAAAGTTTTATTTACTTTGGACAAAGCCAGTGAGTTAACAGCTGGACTGAGGACAAAGAACTTGTTTCTATCACTTCTACCTTGTGAGTTACTAATTACAAAGCTGTGGTTCTTGTACCAACTGATAGTCTGAAAGGACAAGACTCGGGTGCATAGTGACAAGATTTCTCTGACCTGCCATTAATCTAAACGAGCCTAAAGAAAAAAACAACACTTTTTCTTTATGAACAACTACTTTAAATGAAGATAAACTGGCTAGGAGTTCAGATAGCTACACTTTAGAGGAATTTAGATTTCCTTCAGTTCTATACTTTTCCTATACCCATTAATACCATCCAGAACTAGCACAGTCCATGACACACTGATCATGTCTACACATTCCACTACCATACAGGAACACCACGCAATCTTAGTTGTTCAACAAGACGGCCAAAAGAAGTTTGAGGTGACAAAAATATTCTCAGTATGAAAGCATCCAAGAGCTTTATTTCCTGGATGTGTACTTCAGACTGTAGACTCGATGTCCCTTGTACAAGAGCACTATTTCACTTTCAACTAAAAGCAAACCCAAATATGCTACAGCTTTACACTTGGCATCCAATTCTCCTTATACATCGGAGTAAGACTTCAAGGAAAGGAGAAGACTCTTAAAATGTTTCAGAAAATTTTTCTAGCCCTTGAGATTACTAAGCTAACTTTAAAAGGAAAAAAGGATGAATCAACGTGTGCATTTCCTTTACCTCTTCCATACAGCAAGTCTGAAAAGTGACTTCTAGTTGGATACTAAATTTCAAAGTAGTAAGATGTTGATACTACACACACTTCATTGGTATTATCCTCTGTTACCCAATTCAGCCACACTCATGAGGCTGTTGCTTGTGCTTCACATTTTCTACCTTAAGTACACAGCTGTAAAAGACTCCGAAAAGACTTCTAATTAAATTTAAATGGGAGGAAGAAGAAAGGACACGAGAGAAACAGAGAACAAGACTGCTGTTGCACAGTGAAAAATTAAGTTCATTATTTTGAGAACAAGCATCTTCTGTGCATTCTTCTGAAAGAAGTAATGAAGACAGATAGTTACATTAGTAATAAAAAACGTAAGGATTTATATGAAAGAAATTTAACTTAACATCAGTCCTATGGAAATGGAAAACCAAAAATTGTCCAATCATTTGCAAGCCACTGCAGATACAATATATGACTTCTAGAAATCAGTGTTACCTTCCAGAGCCATAACTAAACTAAAAACAAAAATAAAATGTAGAAGGCCAGAAATAAGACGTCAAAATAAGTGAAATTTCAGAATCATTGTCAGAAGAAGACAGTCCAGAACAGAAATGCTCCACAATTTAGCTGACCAGAAGCCAAAAGTCAGCTTCTAGTGCAGGGAGCATTCTGGTTTTTTCCCCTGGGTATAAGATAGATGTCTCGACAAAATGAATCCCACACACCTCGAAGAGTGGAAAGAGGATTACTTTTAGTCCTTTAAAAGGTGTTTAAAACAGATTTGTCATTTCCATGTAAAGTTTGTGCTGCAAGATGATTAAAAATTAGTTTGTAGATCAAATACTCAAGTATTTGACAGTATCTGATCTCTGTGGCTACCTCGAAACCCATACACCGGAAAACACTTTTAAGTGTACTCTGGTTGCAACTTAATTCCCTATTATTAGGATGATATTTGAATATCTCTTTACTCTCTCTTTCTACTTTCCAAAGGTTTCAAATAAAACAAGGAAACCTTAAAGAAAACACCATCCACCATGGTTAGGTCTCTTAATCAAACAACTGGACCATGGTGGCAAATGACAATTACTCAAGCAGGTATCATTCTCACAGTGCTTTAAAAAAAACCCAAAAAAATTTAAAAAGAAAAATACCACTGTTCCTAATTCTGACAAAGGCAGAAATCTAGTGCTTGCAAAAAAAACCAAACCAAGCATGAAACTGCCAAGAATGAAGTAATTTTATTTCACTGCAGTCAAAGCAATGCAGGTGAGCTTTCTTACACATCATTTGCCTCCTGAGTTTCTGACATCATGAGAACACGTTCATTGCCAGCTTTACCATAAGGCACGCTACTAAAGTGAAGCACAAAAATAAATTGTGCAATTCAGCCTGTATGGGAAATAGGTCACAAGTTTTTCCACAAAGTGACATACAAAATGGCACAGGGAGGAAGGATACAAGATTGTTCTCATACCTTCCCTTCAGGTTTTCCAGTTCTCTGTGGTGAAGCATGCTTCTCATGTGTTCTTCCATCTCCTTCAACATACAGAAAAAAGTAAAATTGGTCAAAACAAAACAAATTGCTTTATCGTGTTTGAAAAGCTCATTTTTGAGAATTCTCCTCTATTGCACAAGGGTGCACTCTACTCCTGCAGGGCTGTAGCAGTTGCCATTCCTGTTTCTGTGACTATGAAAGCACAAGTAGGCACACTTTCAGGAAGTTATGTTACCTTTCCCAAGAAGAACACATGTGAGTCACTAAAAACACAAAGGAAGCAGAATTCCAGGAGAAAGTTGAATAACAGTGCATGTAGCAAAGCTTATTAGACTGTTTTTTGACAAATCACTGTTGAGAATCATTTTAATTAAAAGTCTCATTGATACCACTCTTCAGAATCACATACTTAAAACAGTTTCCCTGTGCAATCTGAGCAGTTTCTCTGCATTTCTGTCATAACACAGTCATAAATTCATCATCATATACTATTTTACTCAGCTAGACACTTCAAAAACTGAGATGTACATGTCAGTTTGTGGTTTACAGCGACCTTGATCCATGAACTGCAGTACTGTTATGTTTCCTATTGAAAGGGAGCTGCTGGAAGAGAAAGAACATTCATCATTCAACAAAAGGAAGCAGTCCAGATGATTTAACTTTCTTTTGGTGTTTGACCCAAAGTGTTTGGAAGTCTTCAAAGACCAGATACTAATCACTATCCTCTTTAGCCCTTGAAATCCTATCTGCAAAGCAAAAGGAACATCTTCAACCCTGAAGAGTTGTGTGGCAACTGACACACAACTCTGGCATTTGTCACATCTCCACATGCCATGTGGCTAAACAATACATGAAGGTCCATTAAGAAGCACTCAGTTCCAATGCAGACTTTGCATAAATACACAACACACAGAAGATGGACACCAAACTGACACATTAATGAAAACACGTGCTGTGCAACACAATTCCGTTTGGTTCTTCCATATGGAAACACAGACCTCCCAAAAGGAATCTAAAAAATCATGTATTACAGTATTCTTCCCATATCGCAATTTACAGCCAAAAAATGGTGCTTTTCACTCTACTATCTTTATAAATAATATTAAAAACCTCAAAGACCTCAATATTTTTAACATTCAGAATCAAGCATATTGCACAGCTCATTTCAAGAAAGATACTCCAAAGCACATGCAAGTATATTCTTTGATTTGAGATGGACTTAGGACAATATATACCTGGCAAAGGGAAGTTGTACTTTGCACAATTTTAAAATGGAAGCATTTCTCATACACATTCCATATTAATATCTACTGATACATGTCAAGCATTAATTATTTACCTTTTTTGAGTTGTACACAATGTGACATAATGCACATTTCCGTTGCTGAACCATGCTTATTACTCTGGAAATATTTTATCCCATACCTGCAAATAAAAACAATTTTAAAATAACCAACATTCAGGATTACTTGTTTCATTAATTTATTTTACTAAAGAAAGTAAACAAAGTTGCTGTTCCTAAAAACTATTCTGCTGAGCTTAAGAGAATACATGCCTCTCATGCACAGTCGATATTCTTCAAAAAAAGATAAGGTAGTTTTGAATAGTCATCTAAAACATCTATTATAAAAAGTAGCTTTCCCTTTCATTTTGTTTCTTGTCATCCAAGACATGGTATTCATTCAACAGCCAGAGATCTGCAGTAATCCTCTCAGCTACTCAAATCAGATTAACAAAACACTTTTCAACTAGGATGATGACAGGGAGAAAAGGAATTGGGAAAACCAAGCAGGGCAAACTCAGATCTTTATTTTAGTACACAGGGCCACTCAAGGAACATATCTAAGGCCCTATGAAAATGAAACAAAGGCCATTCATGATATCAAAGACCACTAGTCTTCAAGTTTTATCGATCCATTTACTCACCATAAAATAAAACCTGAAGTGATTCAAATTCAGTATTTTTCTCATTAGCCTCTGTAAGAAGTACGCAAATGCAAATACTGAAATACTCAATTTAGACATCATTTAAACACTAATCTACTTAAGACTTGCATATATGCACATGAAAGCAGTAGCAGGTCAAATTAAATGTCATATGTATTTTATCATAATGTTAACTCATAAGGAGTGCAACTAAATTAAAGAGTCTAGGTTATAATGCAAAGACAGATATGTCTGTTTAAATAATACAGTACAATCTTTACACTTTTCTTTCTCTTAAAATACATTAAAATGCAGAATGATTGAGCATTATTGTCATTTTTTATTGACTTGCCAGAGGCAGTTCCTCACCCTAAACTGGAAATAAATGAACTTTTTTAATACTAGGCATTTTTGTATCTGCACAGAAAAATACAAATCCTTTCAAGTTTTGCTATCTTATATTAGGCAACTTCAGAGCTAACTTAGCTAATAGCATCAAACTCAACCTACAAGAGCCTTCAAGAACTCTTCTGACAGCTGACCCTACAAAGTTAATTCTAATTATTCAACATCAACCTTCTGTATCAGGGGCATCAAAATCTCCAGATCTGGTACTGACTAGAAGCTGTGAGCAAAGGGCAGGAACAGGATTTTTACCAAATCCAGATTACCTAAAGCAGCTCTGATATTCAGTTGTTCTGTCCAACTGTAAACAAAAATCAGCAAGTAAAACCACAACCCTCTAAGTCCAAAACGTAGTTCTTTGACAAGTAACTCCCTACAGATTTGCATGTCCATTTACACATAAGGTACCATTATCTGTCCAGTTTAAAGGAGAGGAGAGTTGCAACAGCACTTTCACCATTAGGCAACAGAGAGCTTTCTCCCTAAAAAAAAATCCACATCATACTAAAACAAACACACTTAAAACACAACATGAGATTCAGTCATCTCATGCTCCCTAACCACCATTCTTGATCTCTCTGAGGTACCTGATAGGGTTTAAATATGCATTTTTTAGCTTCATCACATGGGCACCTGATATATTTTAATCATTAGTAGCAGCTGTTTATTTTGACACATAACCCCCAACAAAGGTATAAGATTATTCAAAACTTTGCACCAGCCTGCATATAAATTCATATGGTATCAGTGATATCCATGCAAAAGCATCTGCCTTCATGGAAGGTCAGGATACAGAAACATTATCTTTTGGAACAAGTCATTTTGAAAGCACTTATAAAGATCATAACTTGTTTTTAAACATACTTAACTGAGACAATAGTTAAGGAAAGTTTAAGCTAATACAAGTGGAGACAGAAAATGAGATATTGCAGATTCCTGATTCTCTAGTGAGTTATTAGGTGAGTACAGTAGCACATAATCAATATACTGTTTATACACAGATCTGTGCAGCTGCAACAGATCTAAAGGAATTATTAATGATCATACGCAAGTGACAAATGTTTAGATGCCTATCCAACATAGTAAAGCTGGTTTAACACAATTAATATGGAAGTACTCATGGAAAGCAAGGCTGCTAATCCTTGCACCAATTTCAGACACTTCCTTTTGCATTAAAATATGCTGTACTCCCCCAACATTCTTCACTGGCACTACTTTGTAGTTTAGCCGAGTAATACCCTACATGTGCTCCAGATCTCGCTCAAGATTACCCAAGTATTTACAGAATTCATTCTGCTCTAGGGGGAAAGCAGCATGGGACTTAAATCAGGAAAACCAGGCCAGTTAGCACAGAACATTAAAAAGCTTCCACCAGCAGAGCTAACATTACACCTGTTTTGGCTAATTAAAACATATAGTAACTATACACGATTACAGGAAGAGTTTTCGGCAAACTGCCCAATCAGTTGGGCATTACTTATGACAGAGTACTAAAAATACTAATAGAATTCAAATGCTATTGGATGTCACTATGAAAAGGGAAACTTTCAACTCTACAGAGAGAAGCGATTGGAGGCATGGACTCAGAAATAAAGAGATTCAGTAGATGTTACAGGGACTGGGAGAACATAGACACACGTTCTATTTCCAGATCACATCTTGACTTACTGTCTTACACAGATATAAACCACTTCCCATCATCCTTAGCTTTCTCCTAAATGCTGCTAAGCCTATAAACCCCATGGTTTACTTCAATTAAGTACTTCGATTTTACTGAAAAAGAACTTCTACGGAGTAGTTTGAATAACATAATATATCAAAGATATCTCCTCAGTCACTATGCAAAATCAACAAGAACCAGACAGCTTTTGAGCCATGTAGTCACTGCATTTCATCTCCTCATATACTGGTCTGTTCAATCTCAAAACTTCCATTCTTCATGAAGAAACTTCAGAAATGGGGCTCTCTCTAGATAAATGCAGGCACATTTGAATTCTTAAAAAAAAAATCTCCACATACTTTAAACTTAAACAACCTTCAAGCTTTTATCAAATTTAACACCTTGTGCTTTTGAAATCATTAACTTGCTGTATAACATAGAAAATTACTTTCTGTGGGACTTGAGTAGGAAGATGAGCTACTCTAAAAAATGAGCAAACTGCGAGCAAAGATAAGGTTTTACCAAAAAGATCCCACCACCATATAAAAAGAAGAGCACGTGTTAAGAGCAAAATGTAAAGCCCTTGAAACAAATGAGATATTGCAACAACGTTCTATTTTGAGGGAATGTAACTGTTCAGTGGGTAATTTTTTATTTGTTTGTTTTAAAGGGAAGGGATGCATTTTACAACTATGTGATGTGAACACAACTCGCCCATAACCTGCACCTGTACAGAGCTTGGAAACATCACACAGTTTTAATTAAATTAAGCAAGTCTGCTACAGAGATTTTGGAGAACTCTTCTCACAAACAAAAATAGTCTACAAAGAAAATAAGGCTTTAGACTACTTCCTGCTACAACATTCATTTGTCCACACTTATTCAACCTTACCGGATAACATACATTAAAAATGTACGTCAAGATTAAATCTGCTACAGATTAGTGGCTGAACACTCTGACTATATAAAGCCACAAGTGCCGTGGAGTGGAGTGTGCAGCCTGACATTCCAGCTGCCTAGAAATCCTCAGGAGGCTTCAAAGAGATCAGCAGTGCTGGCCTGTCTAAAGGCCTGCCTAAATGCTGCATGTCCCTACAGAGAGCAGTGGAAACTCAACACTTGAGAAGGAGTCTACAAATTCAACATGCAGAATGTTCTGCAGCAACATGCTCAGCTCCTTGTGGGGATGTCATTCCTAGTGCCTTAGTGACCTCTCTCCTGCAGCAACCAATTGCACACATACCAGCTGAACTGTAGAATAGTAATACTTATAATACAGAGCCCTATGCTCAAATTTCATCACCTCTGGCAGAATTTACACGGAATAAAGCACCAACATTCACAGACTATCTTCCCTTCCAAGATTCGTTGGCCCTAAAGCATCTGAATTCACCATGGATCTCCTGCTAGGCCGTAACTTCCACTAATTACCTCAACCCTACTTCTGGGTACATGTGTGAGGCACTAACTTTTCTTCTGAGATGTTGATCTGTGCAACCTAACCCAGGCAACAAACAAAAACTTAAAGACTTTACTAAAGTTAAGTCATGACTAACAGCATGATTCTCCTCCAGCATACTGTCAGGCACTATACAAACTACTTTGTAGCTGGTTTCTTACTTTTACAGGGGAAAGGAGAAAACTGTATTACACTCCAGAAGTCAAAATACTTGTACCAGAAGCAAAACTTTTAAGGTAAATTTCTTCCTGCTTTCCAAGATTTAATTTCATCCATGTGACAAACTAAGAGTAGTCTAGACCCCTGAGCACTGAAGCAGCACCACTACACAGCAAATGCTATAACTGGGCAAACAAGTGTTCAACTGTTTTGACATGGAGCCAGGAAAGAAGACTTGTTTCACAGATCAAAGTTCTTTAAGCTCCTGTTAAAAGCAATAAAATTTACTTCACTAACTGGCCTAGAAAACATCTAGCAGAAACTGTTTGAATGCTATCCCATGAGTATGGCTGGGATTTTTACAAATACAGGGAAAGTCTGCTGGAGATAAGGACACCACAGAGAAATAGCTTAAACAGACCAGCGCAGGCACAGAACACCTGGCAGGAACACAGAGTTGTCACTGACTTCTATTTTTATTTAATGTAAATCTAAGAACAGGGCACAGACTAGAACAACATATACACTTTAAGCCACAACCAAATCGCATCTCTCCAACTCCTGTACATAAGCAATGCTAATAATTTCCTGACATATGAAGTTTGTATGTAAGTTTTCCTTGGTGTAAATCAAGATGATAATTTCTCCCTAGTGAAACTAAATGCCTTATTGCTGTCTTACTCACGAGAGCTTTTCACACACCAGAAGATTCAGGAATATATTCTGTCCAAATTGGAATGGAGAGCTGTTCAGCATTATTGCTGTAGACTGTCATTTAGAACACCTAAAATCCACATACCTTGAAAGCTTCTGGTTTTTCCTACACTCCCTGTTTGGTTTAAGGCATATGCAAGTTTTGTTTTCTTCAGATGTTTTCCTCAAACATCGCATTTCCTGAGCTTATTAAAATAGCGATTCCCGTTTCCTAACTGCCCAAAGCACTTTAAAAGAATTGTTCAAAACCAGACATAGTACGCCAGCTAAGACCCCTATTAGCACCCTTAGGAGAAGGGAGTTGTCTGCGTACCCCTACTACTATTACATCCTCAAACATAAATGATAATGACTGAGACAAAGTCTTACTAAGAAGCAACATAGTGATCCACAAGATGTGGGGAAAACAACCTAATTAAATATTATGTTTAAATATTTAAATCTAATAACTTAAATATTTCTGTGACTTACAAAAGAATTCACGTCAGCTTATTCTGGTAACCTTGAGTCACTTTATAAAGGGTCTTCACTATACAGACCCTTATAAGAATGACAGAAATACCCAACACTTAATTTTACACTTAATTCTGTAACATTCAGTTGTATCATTTTTTTCCCTTCCTAGGCTATTTAAGCTCATAATATCCTTCACAGGTATGCATATGACATCTCTTTCACGATAATAAGTTAAGATCTTGCAAGGACTCAAAAGCCACATCAAAACAGATTACTCTATACATCCCATCTGTTGCAGTTCCACAGAAGCAGGTACCTGGCTTTGTCAAAATAACTCAGGCTCCCTAAGATCTATATAGACACAAGAGAACAAGCAGGGAGAGCATTCAGTAAGTAATTTGGCTTCTTCTATTTATAGTTTCATTACAGAGTATGAAGAATCACTGGAGAGTGATCTGAAGCACTCAAATCAAGGTAGTCAAGTCACTGTTCAGTATAAAGAGCTTTCATGCCAAGAAAATTCAAGTTAAGGATCCCAAACATTAAGATAGTAGTCATTAATGACCAGGTAAGAGAAATACAGGGCTCTGTCTAAGTTACCACATCTCTGTAATGCAGTTTGTCCCAGGGCTGAACACCAGCAGCTCTACCACGATAGGATCAAAATGTAAAATAGTCTAGGACTTGATGAAAGAAACCGCAAAACTTACATTACAAATATAAAACATATTTTTATAAAAACAGAGAAGTTACTTGTAAGGCATAGTATCCTCTTACTTGGCTAGAATCAGCTCGAGTCAGACACCACCTCAAATCTTAGGACACCATCTGGTGGCAGAGTTCACAGAAGAGGATTACCAGATGTTAAAAAGAGCTTTAACAATTTAAATTTGATTCTGAACAAATTTAAATTTGATTCCAGATATCTTATGAATTTTTTCTTTACAAGATAAGATGGAAAGAAAATTGATGGAAAAATACCTTCATTTGACTTAGATACTACAAGCTGTGGTATCTCTGTACACAATTTAGGTACGCATTTACAGGACAGTGACTGCTGTTACTCCTTGTACTGGATTCACAGCCCTACAGGAATTAAAATGTCTTTAGCTGACATCTCTTCAAATATGTGACATTTTTGAACATAGGGAATAGAAGCTACCTGAAGTTTGGTCACAGTGATCAAACTCACTTAGGTAACGTACAAACATAATTTGGCTAAAACCAATGTCTTGTTCCAAACTGAAAATGCCAGAGTACAGCACCTATTTAGCTAACTTTACATACAAAATTCAGTCATTAGTGGAACATACACAGTACTGCAAGTGCAGCTGCCTTGTATTGCCACTTCAGCTGAAGTCAAGCAAGGACTTTAAAAAAAACAAAACATAATTCAGTTGCTTTTAACAGAAGGGACTTCAGGATAGAAATCTATTTTCCAAGGTAAGAAGTTACAGAGCCACATTGCACGGGCCCTTAGAGCCTACAATAGTAATCCCAAATACTGCAGTGCTAATGGGAAAAAACTTCTGAACTTCAGCAAAGCCATTAATCAAATTTTTGGAAGGTTCAAGTGTTTGGGGTATTTTTTTAGGCCAGGATCTGTCAGTTCAGCAAAACAGTCAATTAGTTTAATGCAGTAATTGAGGTTTAACTGAAAGAAGTAGCAAATAACTTAAGAACAGCAATAAGCAGCAGAGATAGAGGAAATACAAGCCCAGAAACTCATGTTGAAAGCAAAGTCCACTAATTCTCAATCCTCTTCTCTCTCAGGTCACATCACCTCAGAACCTATCTGTTCTTTAAAGCTGTACTTCATCAGGTGTGGGAGGGAAAGTGAAAAGGAAAGTTTTTTACTTGCACGAGAAGACTGTTACCAAACCACCATCAACAAAGTATAGTGAAGCATGAATTTTAATCATCAATGCCACTTCTATCCAATGTTTCATAAACTTTTACTAATTGACATTCATAAGCACCCCAGAATAGTTCTTAATTTAAGTTTGGATTTGAACTACCCTGTGTGCAATGATGAATGATTACTTTCAAATACCTCATATTTCAGCATACTATTATGACTTGTTTCACGGTGTAAGTCCCACTCCTTTTAGGTTATCAGATATTTATCACCAAACTCATACGCGCTTTCACTACAACATATTTTTAGATAATTGCTTATGAGGAAGGCAACTAAGCAACTCTGTACTCAGTCACACTTCATCCCCGGAAACACTTCTGGGAAGTGTGAAGAGGTAGCAGAGCAGCTACACAC
The DNA here is from genome assembly GCA_013397115.1 of Edolisoma coerulescens. Taxonomy (NCBI): domain Eukaryota; kingdom Metazoa; phylum Chordata; class Aves; order Passeriformes; family Campephagidae; genus Edolisoma; species Edolisoma coerulescens. The sequence goes on along the minus strand of VWZW01007674.1, from coordinate 1,424,940 downwards.
CTGGGACAGAGAGCCCCCCGCTCTAACGAAGCTGTTCTACAGTAGGGTAACAAAGTTCAGGGATCACTACAGCAATACGGGATGCTCACAAGGCAAAGCAAAGCGCATGCCCGCCCCAAGGCGATATGTCCGCTGCCGCAGCCCCTCTAGGCCAGGCTCGCCCTGCTGCCCTCCACAGGCCGCCCACTCCGCCAGAGCCGGAGCAACCCCCACCACCCCCAGCCGCCGCCGCCGCAGCGCTCCCCGAGCCCTCTACTCCGTGCAGCCCCGGTACTCACGGATCGCACCCCTCGCCAGGGCAGCGGCCCGGCAGTCCATCCCCCTGCGGGACCGAGGAGGCCCGGCCACCACAGCCCCGGGACCCGCCGCCCGCACGGCACCCGCGCCGGGCCCAGCCCGCACGCTGCGCGCGGTTTTGCGGGGCCACAGTACAGCCCAGCCAATGGGACGACCGGAAGGCAGCCGCGCTGCACGCTGGGAGGCGCGCCTGCGTGCTCGCGGGGCCTGCCGGGAAATGCAGTCCTGGCGGCGGAGGGACGGTGATGGACAGCCGACAGGCGGACGAACTTCATGGCGAGGGCACCGGCACCGGCCAGCTAGGGGCATTTACCAACCGATAATGATAGTAGACGTTATTATTGTTTTGTGTAAATACAGCGCTATAAACACGCATAGTGCCACACGTTACCGCTCTACAAAGCAGACGCTGCAGACGGCGGGTACGTCAGCAGCGAGAAGCCATGGACACCACGCTGGGCCGGACCAGCCAGGGCAGCTGCGCTCGGGAAACCTGCTCCAGGGGCGATTTTTAAGGCAGGTGGAGAAGGGCGCGGGCTGTGCAATGTGCAATAAGCCTTACTCCAGTGGGATCTTTCCTAAGGCCAAAGTCCACACGGGCTTGGAGCATCCCGAGATGCTGAGAGAGAGGAGGGAAACCAAGGCCCAGCTCTGAGATCGCAGCAGTTTCAGTGGAGGAGGGACTTTAAGAGCCACGAAAGCTGATGCAGGCCCTGATGCTGTGAAAGCTACCGGCTGTGCTTACAGTGGTTACAGCAGGTACGGGATCTGACAGCAGCCTCAGGGAAGAACTTATCCACACCCGAGAAGGAATATACCTCAGGAAAGGTTGCGCGGTTCAGCTGCAAAGGATGAGGTCTGTGATTGCGAACAGCAGCTTTCCCTTTCCACCCTCCTTCTCTCTGCTGGTGACAGAAGAGGGCTGACACGCATCGTCCTAACAGAGACTAATAACTGGAGAAAAACCCCACTGATACAAATAGGGCCACCTCTGTACTGTGTTGTTTGCTGCCGCAGTTCCGGTCAGCACGGCCGGACTGCAGACCACCACACGGGCAGCCCACACCCGGCACTGACACCCCGCACGCCCCACATCCACACCCCGCACTCACGCACCGTCTGCCCCGAGGGGGAGGGAAGTCGGCGCACCAACCCTCGCGTAGCACCATGTTGGGTGTACGCAGGCCGGCGTTCCCGCCCTCTGCCGTGTGAGGGCACCGGGGGCGGCTCCTTTCCGCCGCCATATTGGGAGTGGCGGATGAGCGGGGCGGGGCCGGCCCCCGCTTCCGGGGGCGGTGGTGACGTGCGCGGGCCGGCGCTCGGCAGCGGGGACGGGCGGGACATGGGAGCTTAAAGGGGTGGCCCGGCTCGGCGTGAGGGAGCGGCGGCGGTGCCGGTAGGTGTGTGCCGCGTGGGGCTTTGTCAGCTTGCAGTGCCCCGGGTGGGGCGGCAGGCTGGCTGATCCGGTCCCTGTCCTCCTCGCTGCCGCGTAGCGCCCTGTGCGGGGCGGGCTGGGGCTGCCGGAGGCCCTCCGTGGGGCGAGGCGGGCCTGGCGCGGGGGGGGCGCGCTGGCCCAGCGGCTGCCGCCCTGTATCGGCTGCGCGGGATAATGGGGGGGTCTGGGCGCTGGGGGTCCGGGCCCGGGCTCTCCGAGCCCTCGCCTCAGCTGTGGGCTGTACCCGCCCCCCGTGTGCAGGGAGGCCTCGTGAGCTCGCCCCTACCGGGGGCGGCAATGCCACGTCCATGTGGTTTTTATTTGCTTGGTGAGAGCCCGTGAATTGTGCTGTTAGTAGGATCCAGGAGAAAACCCACCTCTTGTTGGCGTCTTCTTAAACTCATGCATTGTGTGCTGCTGCCTTTAGACTAAGCGGTAAGATGCTGTAGTAATAATGTAATAAACAATAAGCACCGAAGTGCTTTTGTGCTTCTCTCACTTGTACGTCTCGATGCCCTTGGTCTTTCTGGGAAGCTACTGACGCGTCAGCTTTATTTTTCGCTTTTTTCCCCTTTTTTCTCTTTCTGTTTCAATGTGAAGTCGACACGTGACTTGACACCCTTAAGTAAAAGACCTAAAGGAACTTCGGAAATTTCTTTATGCAACCCCTCTAGCTTTTTTTTTGTTCCCTTAAAAAGGGCACTAGATGCTCAGTGTTTAGAATTAAGGATGTTGCTTTACTTCCCTTTCGTAAACAAACGTGATTCTGTGCTGTAGAGGGAACAACTATGTAGGAAGATGTTTAGGGACAAAGGAAGAGCCTCTTGTGGTATCAATTACTTGCTTGATTGATTGAATTGAGCACTTTATTGCTTAGTGGCAGTCTAGTAGCCAGTCTATATGCCTGACCTCCTCTGCCCTGCAGTTTTTGAAGTAGGTTATTTTATAGCACAGTTTGTGTCATTAGGAGAAATGGAATCTGATACTGTCTGTAAGTGGATCAAAGTTTGACTGAATTTGTATAGGCCGGTATCTGATTTGGAGGAGGTTTCATGAGGTTTTTTCAGGGACAAAAATGAATTGTTGAGATGAGTGTAGAACTGAACACACTGCACAGAGGAGGTGGCATTGGTAGCGCCTATTCTTTGTGCTATCGCCTCTGTGCAGTGTGTTCAGGAAGCTGATAAGAGAAAGCAGGAAGCATGCAGAGTAGTGTCTTGGTCATGGGCCCTGGCCTCTTCCTCCAGGGTCACAGATGCTTTATTCGTTTATCTTGTAGACATAATCATCTGGAGGAGTGCATTCTGGTGCTGGTACCTTGTGGCACCCTGCATTAGCTGGGCTGAATTTCAGCTAACTAGCAAGCAGGATAGTTGTTTGTGTTAAAGAAGTGTTTTAAAAAAACAACTTTTCTGTATTAGTGATACGAAGAATTGGAGAGAACAAAAAGCCCTCCATCCCTAACCACAAAGCTATCTCATAAACTGTCTAATTGTGACCTTTGCAAGCATGCACAGAAAATTTATACTTAATATTCACATATCTAAGAATATTGTTCCACGAGTTGTTCCATCTTTTAGGGAAGGAAACAGCTCCCTTTACAAGAGAAGGAACTTAGAGCATCCACGATCACCTGAGGCTGTACCAATTCACTGACAGCTAAAAATACAGTTCATGAGACACTGGCTTTCAGTCAGTTGCTGCAACAGCAGGGTTGTATCATCTAGTTCCTATCTTTGTGATAAGAAGGCGTAGGCTGTATTTCTCAATCATACCTGCAGATGTACTGGATAGCTATTTCCTTCCCCTGCCCCCAGTTTACAAGTTAGCACTGAAGGAGGAAGAGAAGTTTTTGATATTGATTAAAAGCACAACTTCACAGCAAAAGGTGTAGGTGCAAATAGAGGATCTTCAGATGGTAAGGAGCTAGTCTGATATGTAGCAAATGTGATGGATACATGACAAATTTCTGAAAGGCATTCAGCCTGTCAGAGGCACGAAACTGCTGCTTGTCAGCTAGAGATGCAGGACAAAAGTCTTATTCAGTGTGGGTTTGTGAAAGTGCCAGCAATCAAAACAATTTATTGCTCTGGTGCAAGTAGACCTGTCTGGCTTTAGAAAACTTGTCACTTTTGCCAGCCTTTCCCTGTCCAGATGTGGACAGTGTAATTGGAGTTGAACAACCACTTTATTAGGCCTTGTGGCACTCTGCAGTTAATTTAAATTCATAAAGATCAGTAAGGGTTTTGAGTGCTTTGGACAGCACAGCCTTAATGTGCTGTGACTGTCATAAAGCAAGGAATTTTCTTTTTTCCTAGAGACAATAAGCATTAGAATTGCTTCTCAGCTAAGTGCTGAAGAAAAGCATCTTCAAATCATGTGACTTGCCTACTATAGCTTTCATTACCATGGAAGTGTCTTATAAATCTCAGAAGATTATTGGTATTGGAAAAAACCTTGAAAATACTGTGCAGAGTCACTGTTGTAATGGCTTTTGAAAGTTGTTTACATTGGAAACTGAGTATGTTGGTATAAATAGCTGGCTTCCAGCTGGCAAGTAATTCTGAATGAAAGTGAAAACACTTGCAAGGAAAACCCTTAGTGGCGCCGTGGAGTATCTTAGGCCAATGAGAGAGACAACAAAAAAAGATTTCATGTTAATTTTTTTACAGTGTGCTCTGGGTAGGTGGGTGGCAAAGATGATTATGTTGTTGCTGGCTGCATACAACGGTACTTTGATCTTGAGGGTCTTTCTATTCAAATGCTTTATTACCTTCCCCCCGCCAAAGTTTTTAATGTGCCTATTATCGGGAAACCCAGCCAGTGAACTGCTGTTGGATGAAGTGATATTTCTTAGCTTTCTGATCACAAGCAGATATTTAAACCTGGGGACACGTACATGCAGACAGTAGGTCACCGTGGGTATTGCTAACACTGAATTTGTTCCTATTGCACTATGAAAGTTCTGGCTTGGTAGATGTTAGCTCTCAGTTCAATAGCTGGGGTTGGGACAGAACTCTGTGCTTGTGACTGATCCACCTCAAATGTGGCAATGTGAGCTGTGCTTTTCCCAAGCAAAAATTTGCACTGTATTCTCACTGGATCACCCTACTGCTAATACAGACATAGCCATAGCTCACATCAGTCCGTGTCACCTTCCAGTTGTTTCAAGTTAGACAAAGAACCCACTGAAATGCTTCAGCTGCTCTATGATTAACAAAATTGTGTTGATTAACAAAATTAAGATCTCTAAGCCAGTGATGCTTTGCATGGATCTGGCACCATGCTAAAATCAGCCCAAAAGTGCTTGTCATGTCCCTCATTATTTTGCAAGAAACATCGTGAGTTTTTAAACAGTTCTGTAAAATCACCTTTGCTTTGTCTTTTTCTCAGTCCTCTCCAACCTAACAACTTCACATAGGAGAGTGAATTAAAAAGTTTCCAGGGTTTTTGGAGCCATGACTAAATGGATAGTAAGTGGAAAAAAGGCTGTGTAGACTTGTAGATAAGTTTGTTTCTTCTTGTCCAAGAGATAGAAGTAACTTAAGCCTAATCCATCCTCAACTGCATATTATAGTGGCAAACTTACAGGATGGCTTAGCCCAACGTGAGTAGTTTTGTGAAGAGATCTAAAGCTTTAGGTTGGAATTGGAATTTCAAAGAATTCTTTCTGACCCGCACAATCTCCAAAATAAAGCATGGCAGTCAAAATCAGGTTCTTATGATTTGCAGGCCATGGGCTTATTTCCTTGCTGCTCTGGTTTCTCAATGAATCTTTCTTTTTATAAGGCAGTGATAGTTAAGATAATGAATGTGTTGCAGTCTGTTTCCTAGTTGAAAAGTTTAATGAGCCCAATTACTTCAAGAAAATGTATTTTTGTAGCAAGTTTGGTTTTGCATACTCTGTAGGTATCAGGCCTTCCTATGAAAGGGACAGAAGGGGAGTTTTACTGAAATGTGTTTAACTGAGCAAATACTGCAGAAAACTGATAACAAAAAGTAAATACAGCTGACATCATATCCTTCCTTAAAGGAGTATTGCTTTGTATTTAGGCACATTAGATTCTTGTTTAAAACTTGCCCATCTAGAAAGAAAATTAAACACAAATAGCAGAATATTGTTATAATTATGAAATACCTTTGTATGCTGTTGTCTTTTTTTATTTTGGTTATTTTGTGGCTAGGATTCTTTAAATGGTAGGAGAGGGAAAGCAAAGAAAATGGACATTGGGCGTCGATATTAAAATAAATGCTTGCCTTAGCAAATGTTATCATAACAAAAATACACTTTAGCCATACCAAGTTTTTTCTCTCTTTATATTTTGTCTTTATTGAGTAGTATTAATGCCTTGGGTATAAAATAATTTTGTCATATACCATTAACATAAGAGCTGGATACCTCAAAGGATGCTTTATGATTCCTAGGCAGTAAGATGGGGAAACAAATATCCTTTCTTTATGCATGTATACTGTGTTCTGTTGGAACAGCTGGGTTATTCCAATACAAATGGCCTCATCTTGGGTGTTAAAATTTCTTTAGAGGTATCTTGAGTGAAAGGCACCTGCTATGTTCAGCTATTCCAGTTAGGCCTGCACCTCTCAAGTGTGTATTTACATGCTTGGAAACAGCCTATTTTGGAAATGTTTTGTTTGTTGTAAATTACTGTTGTGTGCTTTTTTATGTTTTAAACTGCTGTGTGGTGAGAAGTCTTTATTGCCTAGGGAATGTCGTTTTCTGTTCTGCCTTATGGCACTAATTGCCTCTGCAGAGCTACTGTGTAGGTTGTGTCTGTGCTTACAAAAGCAATGCTGCAAACTAATGGGAATAAAACTATGGGTTTTTTGAGTCTAATGCATTTGGCTTGGGTATTCAACTTTAAACAGACATTATGATCAAACTAATTCAAAGAGCGTGCTTTCTTATGCCTGTCCTAAGAAGAAAATCTTAATATGTCTTGTTTTACATATTCTAGTGGCAATGTCTGAAAAGTGAAGGTGGGTAAGTCTAGAGAAAGAAAGAAAGGTTCTGTCACTTTTCAGTACATAAGACCTCAAGAAGTTAACAGAAAAGTTCAGCAAAAGCTGAACCCTTTATCTTGGATAAAAGGTTGTCAGAACATTTCTCTTAACCAAGTGTTCTGAATGGTTTTACTTGGCTTACTCACACACAGGTCATTTATCCTAGCAATTATATGAGCCATCACTTTAAATTATGGTTTCACCTCACAAGAGGCAAAACACTACAGGTGTCCAAATACAAGCATCAGAAGATAAGCACATGCATACCTCAGCTTTGAAGAATCCTGGAAGTAACTTTTTTTTCCCCTCTGTGTCTGCTGTGTTGGAAGGGTTATTCCTCCACATCTTGAAGCTGGATTTCTTCATTGTTAGGTCAATTTGTAAACAGTTTCAAGACCAAATACTATTGATTTAGGGTGAAAGTGGGTGGAATGTTTTTTGTTTCTATAGAACTTCTTGCTGGCTGGCAGCGGAGCTATTCAGGAAGATATGAGCAAGCTAGGGGAACGCAAAGCCTGTCTGTCAGCTGTTGGAACTGGTTTGCTGATGACACAAAGCTGGGAGGAGTGGCTGAGATTTCAGAGTTCTGTGCAGCCCTGCAGAAGGACCTCGACAGGTTGGAGAGATGGGCAGGGAAGAACTGTCTGAAATCCAACAAAGGCAAATGCAGGGTCCTGCACCTGGGGAGGAATAACCCCAGGCACCAGCACAGGCTGGGGGCCGACCTGCTGGAGAGCAGCTCTGCCAGGAGGGACCTGGGGTTGCTGGCGGACAACAAGCTGTCCCTGAGCCAGCAGTGCCCGTGTGGCCAAGAAGGCCAATGGGGTCCTGGGGTGCATAAGGAAGAGCATTGCCAGCAGGTCCAGGGAGGCGATCCTGCCCCTCCACTCAGCCCTGGTGAGGAGGCCACATCTGGAGTGCTGTGTCCAGTTCTGGGCTCCTCAGTACAAGAGAGACATGGAGTTCCTGGAGTGGGTCCAGGAAAGGGCTACGAAGACTGTTAAGAGACTGGAGCATCTCTTCTGTGAGGAAAGGCTGAGGAAGCTGGGCCAGCTAAACCTTGAAAATAGACAGCTGAGGGGACCTCATCAGTGTCTATCAGTATCTGAAGGGAGGGTGTCAGAGGATGGAGCCAGGCTCTGCTCGGTGGTGTCAAGCAACAGGACGAGAGGCAACGGGCAGAAACTGATGCACAGGAAGTTCCACCTGAATATGAGGAAAGGCTTCTTTACTGTGCAGGGGACCAAGCATTGGAACAGGTTGCCCAGAGAGGTTGTGGAATCTCCGTCACTGGAGATACTTATTGCATCTGGATGCAATCCTGTGCCATGTGCTCTACAATGACCCTGTTTGAGCAGACAGGTTGGACCAAATGGCCCACCGTGGTCCCTTCCAACCAGACCTATTCTATGGTTTGGTGGCAAATACTTGTGTTTTCAAGCCATTGTCTGATGTCAGATGCAACCAGGTGCTTTCTGGTTTAGTACGTTACTGCTGACTTACTTGTATCAAAAGTGGATTGCTCATTCCTTTGTCAGCTAGCATGAATAGGACAAAGTGGAGGGGGAATAGTTTGATAGCTAATAGTACCTGAAGTAGCTCTTCATGTGATTGGTATGTCTCTTCATGTAATTACTATCATGGCATTATCTTTCATAGGATTTTGTTAATAAAAGCACAGTTGTAAAGTATATGGTTAATTTAGTAGAGTTCATGTGAGCTTCAGTCCTGAAGTTAATTTATGACAGACCAAAGTTAATTCATAACTTCATGAAGTTACCTTCCAAACTGCATCACCTAGTATTCCTAGTCTGGGAGTTGTTGCCTTTCTTCTCCTTTTTCCTGTCTCACAACTGGCTTGTTTTTCAATGGTTTCTCCATGAACTTGTAGTTGTAGTAGCACAGGACAGTATTCTGGCAGTATTGAATAAAACACAAAACTCAGTTTTTGATGAAAAGTATATACACTTTCTTCAGCTTTTGGATGTCTCCTTGACATGAAGGTAGTAGTATAATATATTTGCAAGCGATTGTTCAAAGATTAAGTCTTATTACCCTTTAAAGACTTCTTTTATAAACAAATCTTTCTTATGTATGTTTACAAATACTATTGCCATGCTCTCACCCCAAAAGCTAAAGAAGTTGTTGTGTATCATTGGCTGCAGTACGGCTCTTGGGTAACTCAAACACAGCTTCTAAGCTAGAGTTACATTGTACAGCTTGCAGTTGTGCTTATGCTGCTATATGAAGTTCTGGATAGTCTAAATCCACAGCTGCAAGGGGAAGCAGAACACTGAGCTGATGAAAAAGAAATCTCCAGGTTGCTCTGGGAATACAGCTGCATTTCCAGCCTTGTTCTGCAATTGCAATGGGACTCTTGGGAAGTTGTTATAGGGCGGGAATGTGATATTCATTTTGATGTCCAAGATGAGATGTATTTTATGGCTCACAGCTTCAACAGTGCTTGAATGGTGGTACCCAAGGGAAAGGCTGCCAAGCTTGCAACAATTGCAGTAATCAAGATACTGCTTGTTTAATACAACTGAATATATAATTGAATTTTTATACAATTTCCGAATATTAAGTGAGTGCAAGATCTTAATCCAAAGAACCAGCTTGATGTCATTTTCCTTTGCTTAATCTAATTCAGTGAAAATACATACTTTCTTCCCTGACCCAGGTTTACTGGTCCTTAGCTGTGCAAATCAGCTTGAAGGGCATTCCCAAATTCAAAGCTGGGACTGCCTGAAATAAACCTCATGAAAGGAGCTTAAGCCTGTGAATGAAAAGATATTTCACTGATAATACACTGAAATTGGACTACTGCAAACAGTTACTTAGAAGCCTTGTGTGAGAATATGTTGATTTTATTTTTTTCTAATGATAGCAAAAACTAACTTGCATTGACATCTACTTTAGAAGAATCTCCTAGAGCCATAGTCTCAGGCTATGCTAGGTGCTGAAGACCAAACCTGCTGAAATATTCTTTAAATCCTGAAGTACTTTAGCTGTAAGGGGTTTAGGTCTTGATTTCAGTTCACCATCAGAGTTATGCACACTTCCTGTGAAGAGCTGTGGGGTAACAGCTGGGCAAACCTGCATAAATTTACCCTGCTAGGAGCAATTACTTGTTATATATTCTAAAATACTTATCTTGTAGGGGAAAATGGATCAAGTCAAGCAGGATGTTTGGAATTATATCCATTGGTAATGTGAACTTAATTGCAAGCTACTCATGTGAAAGATCAAGGATTAGTTTAAAGTTAAGGAGGAAAATTCTTTGGGGAAAAATATCCTCTTATGTCTCAGCTTATGTGCTAGCTCATTAAATTCTTGTGTAGCCTGTGAGCTCTGTTTTCCCATTGTTAGGAGTGCTGGCTTTATTACCATTCCTCCAACAAAAATACAGATTCTTAGCTCTGAAAAACCTGTCTTTGATGAGTTATTTATGGGATTGATGGGATTGCTTTTTCATCTTGTATCTTTAGGAAAAATATGTATCTTCTGTTTATAGCAAAAGGTAAATCATGTTGTGTTGGGACTTCAGTTATGACCCTATGTTTATTACAAGAAAGGTAGATGAGAAAATCTTTGCTACAGTTGCAGACATACCAGTTAAAACTTTTGAGGATCCTTTTGCATTTGAGGAATTCACCATGCAATAACAACAACCATTTCTAGAGTGTTACTGGGATCATTTTAGGTAGTGTTTTGTCTGTGAAAATGTTTCTCCTTTTTCTGGCTATTGAAATTCTGCAATGGAAATGGAAAGAACGCTCAAAGTTTATGCTAGCAACTTGAATGTCTTAATGAATTTATTTCTAGATTACTGGGCAAACCAATGTGTTTTTCCAGCATGGAGAAGCTTGTTATTTTAAGACCTTATTTCCTGGTTTTTACCTAACTAACAATAGAATTTTTTCAAAAATGTTTAGGAAACCAAATCTTGGAAACAAAACTGCTTCATATACTGATTGTTCCTGTATTTGTTTTAGCTCCTCAGTTCGGTCGTATCAGCTGAATAATTATTTTAGTGTCTTCTAGTCCTAATGAGATGTTTTACTAAGCAGAATTAAATGTATAGGCTCTCATTCTTTGAACTATCTTCTAGTTTCAACTCAAAATAATGAAAGGATAATTCTGATGCTTACTTGGTATCTTATTACAGGAGGAAGGTTCTCTTTAACGTGATTACTTGCAAGTAGTATTTCCTCATCATGGATGAGCTATCACCTGAAGAAATTCAGCTGAGGGCCAACCAGGTCACTGATGAGGTAAATATTGTAGGAAGACATCTGGGATTACAGTACTTGTCTGACAAGATTAGAATATCTTTTAAAAATAAAGACAGACCAGGATAATGATTCTGCAAGGTTATAGCTGAATGTTTTAACTTTTCGCTTTACTTGGTAAATACTGGAGTGAATATAGAATGAATTTTAACTTCTGAATTTTAAAGTCACTTACTTAACTGAGTACTGATCACCCAGTCCTGATTACTGATATGATGGCATTTGGGTACCTACAGCATTGTTAATCATATTGATATACTTCATTTCTTATTTAACTAAAATTCATTTGAATATGTCAGGTTTTATAATGACTTTCCAACAGGATAAGAAAAATAATAGCAAGGACTAAAAACCAAGAAAAACTAATGTGCTGCCACTATGAGCGTGTTGTAGCATCTATTAAATATAGACAAGATGAACCTTTGTATACTATTGCCTTGCTACAATGAACTGGCAAAGAAGACTTTCAGACACTGATGTGTATATAAGTAATTAATGCACTCATTTAAAAATTCTCTTACTAGTCTTTGGAAAGCACAAGGAGGATTCTTGGCTTGGCCATTGAGGTAAGGAAAAGCTTTTGAATTCTCTCTTTCAATTTACTAAGTATAAAAAGCAGCATGTTAACTGTCACAAAGTGGTTTTAAACAGCTTTTTGTCTTTCTCAAGACACATACACTTCGTCATTAAAAGTTGCTGCTTTAATTCAGTAGTAGCATTAGAATTATATAACCTTCATGATTTTCACATTATATCAGATTACAGAAGAATCAATATCCTTTTTCCCTCTTAAGCAAAATGATCTAATCTCCAAATGCTACGGATTAGTTGTAAAAAGTCTTCTGATGGTCAGTTATGTCTTTGGCTGCTGCATAATTTGCTTTTCATAACATCTTTCATTTGTGTTTTAGCTTTGTGAACAGTGTGGGAATGTTTTGCTATGAGGACAGTAGGGCTCAGTTGGGTGGGGTAGTTGAGTAGGACTACTCTTGGTTCTAAACAAGTAATTCTACGTACACCTTCTAATCTGTTCATTGGTTTTAATTGTAGTTAGGACTGATAATGAAACTCTTAACACCCTTTTACAAAACTTGAAACAAATCTGTATTTTGGGTTTATCGAAGTGAAGTTGTATGAGGAATCTACTCCTCTACATAGTTATGGCTTGCTGAAGATGCTGTTGTTATCACTGAGGCATTTGAATCATCACAGCCTGATGAATACCTCTCACACACAAATGTTAAGTATATGTCATGAGCCAACATAATTTCTCTTGGTATTGTAGTTTGATGATTCATTCTATGCTTCCAGTTTGCAGTAAAGGCATGGGTGCAACTTGCATGCTAGATCCAGCCAGCTAGAGCCAGCAAAGAGCTCTGCTGTAGTACATTCCTCACTGCTGAATTCTTACGAATGGTTTTGGAGGCTTTGTTTTTCCTTTATTCTGGCTTCCAGGACTAAAGGCCTTGTCAGCCCTCTTGAAGGATGTAGGGATGAATGAACCAAATATCACCTCTCAAAATTAGGCACAGCTAGGTTTACTCTGCTAGCTAGACATTGTCACAGTTCAATCTGAGTATTATAATAAATTTTATCGTCTTGTCATAATGTAAAAAAAACCCTCACAAAAATGCCATAAAAACCGCACTGAGATAGTGTAACAGGTGAGATGCTTATCAGCCTAACATAGGTTATAATTTGAGACATTATAATAGCTTTACTACAGAAGTTATTTCAAGTGCAGATTCTTATTATAAACTTGGTTGGATTATCAAATTTACTATCCAGACCTTCTGATTTTGCACTGCAATCTCGTTTTATATCTGCAACTAAATTTATTTCTGCAGTCCCAGGATGTTGGCATCAAAACTATTACCATGCTGGATGAACAAGGAGGTAAGTTCTTCCCTAACATTAAAAATCGACATTAGAATGTAATCAGTGTAAGAAAAGGATTATCATACAAGAGTTGTTGCTGAAACTAAAGGCTTATTATTAAAGACTATTGAGGTGAAAATGAGATTTCCTGGTTGGTTATTCCTGTGTGTTTGTAGTATTGAAAAGAGGTTTTAAAGTAGTTGAGAGGTAACGATAGTTACAATGTAATACAGCTCTGCTACAGAAGCTGCTTCTTTCCACCATCTCATGAATGTAACTATCTGCATTTATTCTAAAATAGCAACAGAAATGCTGCTCTAAGGATAGGGGAAAATACTTGCAATGCAGTAAACAAAAGCTCTCATTGAATGTCTTTCTTAAAAATTTTTTTAAAAATCCTAGAAGGCAGGAAAGAAAAATGTCACTAGTCTTGGTATAAAGATAGAACTGAAGCCTGTTCCTGCTTTAAAGAAATGTTAATTTTCCCCACCCCCACCTTCCCCCAAGCCGTGTTTATTCACGTTACTTGTTTCTCTTCTAGAACAACTAAATCGTATAGAAGAGGGCATGGACCAGATAAATAAGGACATGAGAGAAGCTGAGAAGACACTGACAGAGCTCAACAAATGTTGTGGGCTCTGTGTCTGTCCTTGTAACAGGTCAGTTATATTGGTACTTGGGTCTGGAGTTCTAGAATATTCCCAATAGCTACTATACCAGGAGACATTCACTAATAAAAGAGGTAATTAAAAAATGCTGAATCTCTAGAAAAGTTGATTGTTTTGGTTTGTAGAGCTGCATCCTTTTAAAATTGTATGAGAGTAACTGAAGCTTACTTGTATCTAACCATACATTGTGCCCCTTTTACTGTAAATATAGCTGCTATATAACATCCTGCACAATTGTGCCCTAATCTCCTTAAAGCTTCTATTTAGTAGAAGACTATCCATGTGCATGCAGATGAGACCAAATTGGACTGCAAATAGCTATATGTAAGTGCCTGTCTGTCAGAATTTTTTTTCCAAAAATAATTTTTTCACAACAGTGCTTTTCTACTAATTTAAAAGCAAGACAACTTATGTTTTGGAGAAGGAAATTAATATTGGTTCTCTAAGCATTTGAAAAATATTCATGCTTTAGGTAGGGTGAGAATAGGAGAACAGAGCAGACACTGATAGTAAAGCTTTAATCTTTTCACTAGTGACTACACAAATTGTTGCAGACCTGCTTCACAGTACCTTTATACTATCAGTGTTATGGCTACCATATCTAAGTCAGTTGAGTAACCTAATCTTTAGTATGGCACTTGATTTTAAACAAGTAAACAGCCTGAACAATGATCAGAATTATTTTTGATGGTGTCCTAGCTTTACCTTTAAACAGTAAAGTAACAAATTGTTTGTGTGAATTGGATGTGATCATAGCCCTTCCAAATGAAGGAGACATAAATTGAGTATGGTGACTGAAGTAAATAGCATGTGTGTTTGTTGGTGTTTGCATTTTAGCATGAGCAAAAATATCTTATCATTCAATGGAGAAGCAGCAGAAGTTTAGGTAAAAATTCTTTGGAGTGGCTGAGTCAATCAACAGAATAGTACTTTGAGGATCATTTACAATAGATACGAATGGGGCTTCTAAGGCTGAAAGTCTTAGTGCTTTAGTCCCTTGAAAATGCAGATGGTCCTGACCTCTGGATAGGTGTGCTTACTGGTTCATATTAGTTGGATCAAGCTGGTGGACTTTGAGCATTTTGACACAGTCTTTGTTTTCTGTAGTTGATAGTCTTATTTCACTGAAGCTAAGCAGTTTATTGACACTGAGCAAGCTCAGAATTTGTGAACTCTTGTGGCACTCCAAGTACACAGATAATGAGAACAGAAATAGTTGTGTACCAAACTGGACAGTAATGTACAGGGAAAAAATGGGTAAGTAGAGGGCAGCAAAGAAGAAAGTGAGTGTCTTTCATATATCTACTGCTACACCAACCTTTTTGTCAATGTCAGATTTATTTGTCAACCAGTTACCTCCACAACTTTTCATATTTTTCATAAAAGCGTAAAGCTAAATAAGCTAAATCAGAACATTTGCTGAATTACTGGGTTTTTTTAATTTCTCCTAGGCATAGATTATTTATAAAAGCTTTGTGAAAACACAAAATACTGGCAGTTCTGTTATGCAGTCTACATACTAATAACAATTTACCTTTTTGTTGATCTTTACTACTCTTTCTTCTCCAATCTCTCCTAACAATGATGCTTGCTTTCTAAAAATGAAGACTAGGATAAGAAGCTGTGTTCACTTAAACTGGTGAAAGTGGATTTTAGGACAAGGTCAGTGTTAGTAGTGCAGATGTATATTTAACCAGCTGTCTGAAGTGATGTTTCTATTGCATTTGTGCTTGCATGTGCATGATGTCTGTCTGCATGTGGTTCTCCTTGTGATTGTGATGTTTTGTAATACTGATGTGAATAGAAAATGTCCATTACTACAGGGGGTATTAGTAGCTGTGGAAATGGTGAACAACTGCTTGAGCCCTTGCTGTTTTGACAGGTTGTGTAAATTGCCTTAGTTTTGCAGAAATGAAACTTGGGAAACGTGAATGTGTACTAATTTGAAAAACAGGTCTTAAAAACAGGTGGTGAGAAGTTTTTTTCCAAACTGTGCTTACCTTGAACAATAATTCTGTTTCTAGCTGTCTACTTCACATGTGTAACTAGTCTTCAGGTCGCTTGGTTTTTCTTAATAAAGTCCTCACAGTTGCCTCTGGTCTTTTCCAGAAGCAAATCATACCAAGATCTCTTGTTGTTATGGCTTTAGTATAAATGAGATTAAAATATAATACTTAATCTAGCTGCAGTAAATCTAAAGAGATCTTTAAGCCTGCTTACGTACAAGGAGCTAGAATTGACTAGTTTAAGTTTCTTTAGGGTTTATTGGGTGCAACGTTTATATTATGAACTGAGAAATTATTCTATTTTTTCCCCTCGATATATTCATTCGAGATTATTTTTGTAGGATCTGACCCATGAGACATAATTTCCCATACTGAATACATAAACAGCAGTAGAATGAGGGGGAATATTTTTTCATTACAGCAAATTTCACAACTCTTCAAACGTATAACATCTGGGTTACTGAAAGGCACTATATCTCTAGAAATTGACTGCCTGTGATTGCAAAGTTAGATGTACTGAAAGACACTACAGATTTCCATTCACAGGTGTCTAAAGAAGCAGAAAAATGGCAGTGTTTGGATTGTCTAGCTTAAATGTGAAAATGCCACAAAACAAGGTGGACATGAGAATATTCTCAAAATAGGTTCTTTAGGGTTCATGAGAACAGACCCCAATTTAGATAAGTTTATTTTGTTAGGTTTTCTTCCCCTCTTGCTTTTGTGGCTCTGTGATTCTTAAGATTGCTTTGTGTGATGCTTTATTCTTTTTTTCTCCTATGAATTACATGGTAAAATTGTAATGGTATGTTGGTTTGATTTAATGGAGTTAGTACAATTGAATTGCAGAATGAAAGAGCTATTTAAACATTATTACTGTTATTTCATAATCAAAGTTAACATGAGAAATGTTAACTTTTTCTGTTGCCAAGTAATTTTTTTGATGTTTGATAAAAAAATGGTAGCAATTAATGGTTTTCTTGCGTAGTATAGGTATTTATTTGAGGGAGTTTTTGCATTCATCCTCATTTCTTCCTGAAAGGTAACTAATCTTGACTCTAGATTAATTGCTGTTGTAAAGTGCAACCCTATTTTATGACAGGGTAAGCTTTCCTGTTACTATCATGAGCTTCTGTCTTCTGGTGAAGTATTGCTTTAAGCAAATTACTGTTCTTGTATTAAAGCTTAAGACCAAAGTAATCACTGTCCTTAGAGTAACTCAGTTGTGTTTGTACTATCAAGATACAAGAAATTGTATTATATAGACAAAGCTTTATCTGTACAAAATTTAATCTCCTTTGGGTGCAGGACAAATGTTTCTGAAAATTCTAGATTAGCACTGAATTTCAGTCAAGAAGCAATATTTCTGATGTAGTGGTTCAGATTTTTTATTTTTATGGAGTAGGGCAAAGAACTTTGAGGCCAGCAAAGCGTACAGAGCAACCTGGGGAGATGGAACGGAGAACTCAGCAGATCATGTGATATCCATGCAACCAAGAAGTATAAATCGGCAGCAGCCTCAGACTTCTGGAGGACCAAGTGGTGGATATATTACAAGGTTTGTTTGTTCATATTCCTCAATCTCAAAAGCACAAATCTTGTTACTAGTTGTCAGCTTCTTTCAGATGCATTTTAGGTGAAGCTAAATAGTAAATTTTTTATTATTTTTTGGAGGAATTGTTACTTCTTGGAGAGGAGATGGCAGGCAACTACACTTTCAGTATTGTAGTGCTCATCTTACGTTTTTTTTTTTTTATGTAGTGGTGGTATTGTCAGTCTGTTTCTGGATATGAGAACTATAGGGCTTAGTAGTCAGTTATTGAGGGGACTGTTAAAAATATCAAGGCCTATTACTTAAGTATATTTGAGAGAAACTCATGTCTTAAACTTCTGGTAACTACTTTAATTTTTAAGGCTATTTCTGTAGTAGTGGCTAGCTTGGCACTCTTTTTTTTTTGGTGGATGGTTGCTTGGAATGCCAGAAGTTGTAAAAGGGGAAAAGCATACCTTGGTTTGAATGCATTGAGCAACAAACAAACAAGTTCTACCAGAGTAAATCTGGGCTAGATAAAAGCAAGTTCTTGATTCTTGAAACATTGTCTTAATTATTTGAACAGGATAACCAATGATGCCAGAGAAGATGAAATGGATGAAAATCTTGCTCAAGTTGGAAACATTCTTGGGAATTTGAAAAACATGGCTTTGGATATGGGCAATGAGATTGATGCCCAGAATAAGCAAATAGACCGGATAAATGTAAAGGTAAGTGTCAAAGGTGTTCTCTGCTTTCAATTCAGAGGTTGTAACTGAGAGGTTATTAGGAATGTGCTCACTGTCCTATCTGTATTTACAGCAAATATGTGATAAGGTTATACCATCCTCTAGATTGCAGCGATTTGAAGAGCTATACCCTGAGATAGATAGATAGATAGGGTACATAGCTTAAAATTCAAATGCTTGAGTGTCAGGAAACCTAAATATGCAGCACAGATTACTACTTACTCTGAAAACTAATAAACGTCATGGGATCAAAAGGACAAACATTTACTGGAGGTATACCTGGAGGGGATTGTTGCTCATAGGGAATTTTTTTTTCTTGTGGTAGGGAATAGGTATTTTTAACAATTTTTCTGGAATTCCTAAAAAGTCACTATAATGAATGTAAAGAAAAACACCGGTAATTCCTTGCCCTAATTCTTGTGGATAAATTAATATTGGGGTGGGGTAGACTTTGGAATAATGGCGTTTGTAGGTGCACAGGGAAATGGTCTGCCCTCATCTGCACATGAAGTTAGTCATAGTAACTTTCTATTTTAATATAATTTTATTACTTAAGTGTTAGCATCTCCAACCAGATTAAGCATATATAAATATGTTTTGGGGAGGTTTCTTTCAAAGGGCAGCTTAATGAGAATGTTAAGCCTATTTTAGAAAGGCTCATATTCTGAAATGAGTCAAAGTTATTTTATAGGCATCCTGGTTGAGGAAGGAAGCAAAAGCTTTAATGATAGTGTATATTAAAGATTTCAAAAAGTAGAAGTGAACACCGATTACTGTGAAATTATAGTATTAAGACAAAATGGGAATTTAAAAATCTCATTGAAATGTGCAGTAGAGTTAAAAGCAAGAGGAATGGAATTCCTCTAGTTTGACAAAAATGCTGGTTGCACCTGTGTCAGCATCTCAGTTTTGTCTAGTAATTAAGGGATTGTGGTATTGATAAGGCAAATCAACATGATCATATGGAGGATCCCTTCACTGTTCCCTGAAACTGCACATCTGATTACCATGGTAAAAAAGTCAGACAGTTTAAAGTACACTAGAAAATTTCTTGGCGTTTAAAATGATGTGTGAAATTCTTACAACTTTTAAAGCAGACTGAAAACTGCCTGGTCAAATAAACTGCAAGTGGGAATTACTGTTTTTAGCAATAGCGTTTCTAGTAGATTCAAGCATCTGTTTTGGCCTGATGCTCTTTTGGTTTAGTGATTTGAATAAATCTTGCTGACCAAGTCTTACTAACTATTAAAATACAGTGTATACAAGTTAGAATTGCTTTACAGGACAGAATAAAAATGAAAGTGCAATTCCTGGTTTTGAGACTGGCAACTTGTTTCAGGATATTTAAATTAATTCTTTTATGCTGATAACTTAAATCTAGTGAACAGTATGGAAACCAAACCAAATGTTGCCTGTAAGTCTCCAAACAACAGTATCATGTAAAGAAATGAAGAACAGTATTAAGCTTACCTTCAGAATATAATTGATACTTCTATTTTTTTAAAAATTCTGACTCACCTGGGAAATAGACTAGACTGGGTGACTTTTGGTAGTGTTATGCAGGACTCCTAGTCTGAATAAACCCATAATGAAACTTATGTTACTGGCTTTTTCTTAGAAGAAGATCTAGAACACTAACTAGATCAGTGTTTCCAAAGTGGTGTTAAGAGATTAGTCTCCCTTTTCTATAGTAGATTCTTGTCCTGCCCCTCCCCTTGACCCAAAAGGCAGGAAGGAGGAAACAGGAGGGGAAGGACTTGAACTGCAAATGTCCTCTGCCCAGCCCATTGCAATACAAAGGTGTGAAGTGGCTAATACATGGCACAGGTTGAGCTTCTTAGGAGTTCCACTCATGGTGAGGGCAGAGGCTACTTTTGTGCTTATTACACTTCCTGCACATTCCCCACAGCATACTGCATAATTGGGGAATTACTTATAAACTCCTTACCATACCTCTCAGTAAAACTATATTTTGACACTTGTTCAACCTAGATGCTGTGACCTGACTTATGATGCTTTATTATTGTAAATGAAACAATAATAAAATCCAAAGCTTGTTCTTACAAATACCATTTTGTTACAATACTAGGACATTGGAAGAGGTGTGAATGAAAACTAGGGATTTGCACTAAGCAGAATAAATCTGACTTCATGCCCATAGGCCCAGTTTTGACTATTACTTCTAGTTCAGATCAACCTTGTTGCTCTGTAGAGGTCCTTAAGATGTCTAAACACTGGGAGAAAATTTTTATTCCCTTGTTTTGTTAACATGCTTCCTGACCAGCTGAGGCAAGCTGCTGTGTTTCAAAAGTCAGCTGAAGAGTAAAACCTATTTCTCCTGGTTGTTTCTGCCAAAATTGACAGCATATGCTGGCTAGGGGGAAAAAAAAAAAAATTACTTCGAGCATACAGAAGTTGCGCCCCCCTTCTCTCTACCACAATGATGATACCTTGCAATTTAGAAGTTCATGTCAGTTTGAATTTTTGAATTGTTCTGCATCAAGTCTGCAAATGACCTATGAATTTCTGTCTTTCAGGCCGATACAAACAGGGAACGCATTGAGCAAGCCAACAGCAGAGCCAAGAAACTAATTGAAAATTAAAGCCTGGTGTCATTGTTCAATGACAGCCTCTCCAGCTGCAAGCCACCATATTCATGGATCTGTGAAACTTCTATTCTGAAATAAGAGGGGCTGGGAAAAATGAAGCAGTACCCCTTCTGTAGGGATTAGTTTTCTTTTATTGCTTCATGTAAACATGGCCTTGTCTCCAAGAAAGCAGCCAACTTCCCTCAACTCATCTGCCTTCACTTTCTTTAAACTGCTCAGGGCTACAAGTGTTAGGGCTTTGAGAATCTTCTTGCATGTTTTATTGCTCTTCCCAGTTTCTTTTTATTATTTTTTTAGATTTTATTTTCCTGCACCGAAAATTCAGTCCTTCATTGAAGTTGAACAAGCAGGGTAACCTGAATTCAAAGTTGTGGAAAGTTGGAGAGGGCACTTTGCACTGTTTGAAATACCTCATAAATTGAGTGTCTTCACTAAACTAGGGACTAGGTGGTGAACATTGTCTGATTTGTATCTCTAGCATCTAACCATAGTTTTACAATCCAAACCACACAATTGGTTTGGAGTTGAATTTGTGGATCACAGAATTGAAGAGGGCACATTACTTACAACTTGTGGGTTGAGGGCTTTAAAACACTTCCTAACCACATGAACTTTAAGGTGATGGTAACCAGAGGGATATACAGGTTTCCATTTCTTTACTGTAAATTGACATTGGTTTGGAGGCCATTGACTAATCATGCTGCATTTTTCTGATAATATTTGTTTGTGTATATATATATATCTGATCTAAACCCCATGCACATGAGTAGAAGAAAATAAAACAATCTCTCCAAAGTATTTATTTGATGGAAAATTTTATACCCCTCATCTAAAAGTTAACTTTTAAGTGTTTGAATGATGCATCTGAACTGTAAGAAACTGAGTAGAAAAGCATGCAGTTTGCTTGCATCCCATATCTTATTCTCTTTTGGCCAGTTTTCACTGGAGTTTGGGTTATGCCTTTCTCCAGTGCAAAATAATGATTGAGATCTGGTGCAGAGTTTACTCTCAGCAGTGACTTTGGTGGTGCTTCTTAAACCTACCAAACCCAGAGAAGCTTATTGTGAAACTTCTTTGTCACAAGTCTGGAGGAAGCAGTAGCTATTTATGTATGCTAGCTCTAAATAAACTAGTTCTAAATAGACTCCTGACTGGTTTATTATTGCAGACTTTGGGACTGGCAATTGGAAATATTACATGTCCAAGTTGCTTGCAAATAAAATGTTCTTACTCTGTTGCAGAATAGAGGAGTTTCTGACCAGGTGAGGTAAAGCACTCTCCTGTGAATAAAAATATTTTGGTTTTACTGTAATATAAAAATATCTTCTTGAAATCTTGATAGTAATTAAATTGCAAGTGACTTAGATAATTTTAACTCCACCTTGCAATATATTATGCCTGTCTTAAGGTTGAAAATGATGCTTTGGACTAACCTGTGATACTCAGTGTCAGATGGCAAAAATCTTCAAACCAAATTGATTGGAGGAATAATTAAAAATAATAGCATTATGGGGTGCTTTTTTGAAGGACCGTCCACAAATACCCTGTAGCCACTAATACTGAATCCCAGAGTCAGAGATGACACTAATCCACTGAAATGCAAGACAGTGTTTGTTAAGTATTCTGTTTTCTTTTTAGTAGAAATACAGTCAGTGTTACCAGTATAATTTCAGTTGACTCCTAGGACAACTTGATATTTAAAGAAAGAGGAAAAAACCAAAACCAACAACCACACGCACAAAAACCCCAACAAAACCCACAACAACCCACCAACCAAAAACCCAACCAAACAAAAAAAAACCCAAACAACTGACCAAAGGATGGGGCAGCTGCATGTGATGGGGCAGCTGCATGTAAAAATAGGCCAGTGGCAGTTTGCCTTATGTGAGTACGGTAAAGTCATTTTTAGGGGACTAGATACTTGAGTAGTGTGGGTTGGCTCCTGTCTAGCTTCCGGTAATTGTTGGAATGCTAATGAATTTCAAAAGCTCACTAGCTACCCAATCAGTAAATGAAGATTATGTGCTTAAAAACACAAGTAGCAAAGAAGTATTTGTAAGAACATTGCATAGTAAATTTCAAACAGCCACCTGCACAGGGACTTTGTATGCCCTTTTTTCTTTCTTAAAAACTTAGATTAACTTAAGGAATATTTGCTGCTAATTGTGAAAGCAAAGCATATGTTATTTAATTATGATTGTCTCCTGGAACGCAAGTGTGGTTACCTTATTCTGCTTACACAGTGCAAGCCTGCTCTGTAGCATTTGGACATTCCAAACATCAGAATGTTTTTCTCCCTTGCCATTGCAAGTCCTTGTTCTTGACTTGCCTGAGCTCTAACAATAAATGAGCATGTTGGCTGATAGAATGCTTTGATTGGTATATCAAAATTATAATACTGCAATGAATACTACACAAGGAAATAATTTCTGAGACTCTTGAGTATTATCAGAGTCTCAATACTATTTTCTGATGCAGCAAGAGCCAAATCTGTGAGGGAGTTGGTGCCTTTATGTTAGTCAAAAACAGTTTGCTTCTTGGATGTCTTACTGTTGTCTATAGAATAGATGCTTAATTTCCATATCTATGGTATGGAATTGACACTTGTACATCTTTGTATGTCTGAATGCTATTAAGAATGAAGGTTTACAGTTTCTGCTTTTGATTGTTAAACTATATATTGTGCACAAAAAATACATACTTTTATAACTGAATGTGTTTTAAAACTATTTTCTCTTAGAAATGTCTTTCTTTAGTTTCCTGTCCTTGAAAAACTTGGCAGAACTAGTTGCTACTATGCAACTAGGAAGTTCCTCTCCTATTTTTATTTCACAAAAATCCCAGTGCTAAGAAAAGAATGGGTGTGGTTGGGAGGAGGGAAATACTGTGGTCTTTAACACTCCAGTTTTGATCCCTGCAAAATCAACATCTCCTAAATTCAGACTATGAACTGTGTCCATCTCTTCTTTGAAAGACCACGACATATGTGGGAATATACTTCAGGATGATAAAGGAACAAAGTAAAATAACTTAAAACTTTCTAGTTAAGTGTTGGTAACAGGTGCCTAGCAAATAACTAGTCCAGTAGATGAAATGCAGTGATTTAACCTACTGTCAATGCAATTTCATTTGTGAGGCAATTTAAATCGTATTTTCTCTCATACCAGAGCCTCAGATTCCCAGAACACTCTTCAGGGGGAAGAGGTATGGGAGGAAATAGAGACTTTTGTTCACTTGCAACAGTTCTGAGCTGCAAGAGAGACTAGCATACCTAGGAAGAGCTTGGAAGAACTACTTCTAATATACTATATATCTACTCTATCTATATAACTAGGAAAAGAAACTAGGGACAGCCTGCTTACGTAACTATTATGAGGAGGCAGCACATGTCCCATGGGTACGCTTAAAGGACAATAATTGGTAAACTCAAGCTAGTCTACTCCTTGATGACAGATTTTTAGCACAGCAGTAACTGTACTATGAACTGCAGCACATGCTGCTTGTACAGCTGCTTGAAGAACTCACCTCTGTGAAGGCTATATGGTGAAACAACTCACTGTTTACACCACCCAATAAGCTGCAGTTGCTAATTCACCTTTGCTGCATTTGAAGCAATGCAGTGTCTAAATGCCGGTTGAATAGACGGATGAAATGTGTGTCTTACTGCAATGGAAAATTGGAGAACAAGTGATGTAGGTCTGAAACAAAATACACAAATGGTTTATATTGTTAACAAGGGTACCGTTCTACCTCAGTAAATCCAAAATGAAAAAGCTGCAAGCGTGACTATGCATGGGAATAAAATTGGTTTATAGCTTCACTTGTTGTAGGGTGGGGGTGATGAGACAGGAAAACAGGAAGTCCCAATATAAAACTATCAAAAGGTTACACAGAGTGCTGAAATATCTAGAACAGCATTCTACTCTGTGTCTTAGTCACAGTTCATTGCAGTGAGTTAAAACAGGTAAGGGCATCAGCCAGTCATTTTTTCCTTGAAACAGAAATAAGTCTTCCTCTGTTCTGGAAAAAGTTTAGTTAATTAGGACTAACTAGGTTCCAATCAGTATTCTATGTGGTGCTTTCTCCATTTTGCTCTACAAAAGCTTTGATAGCTGTCATAACTCCAAGGCAGCAAAGGAGCCTAACAATGAGTAATTGAAAGGTTTCTTAAAGTACTAGTGATCATGAAAAAGAAATGTTGACTTACTTAAGTACTTCCCACAGTAGTAAGATTTTTTTTTTATAGCAATGCTAACTCCATAATTTTCAACGGTTGTGTTCTACCATCTCTTCTTACACGTTGTTGTTGAATAGAAAAAAATAATCCTGATAAACACATGTTAAATGAGAGAAGCAGTATCTCTGAGCACAGATACTTTCAGTTAACAAATAGTAAAACCAAAATGCCACCACAGCACAGTATTGCCAAGTGCATACATATTGATGATAGACCACTCCTTTGGTGAATACAAAGGGGGAATCTGCTAACTGCTAAATTGTTCTGTGTTGATGTCTCATGCACAGCAAATCTGTAGGAAAAAAAAAGCTCCTACTTCAAATGGGATTTAGGTATCAAGTAGAAGGAGCTAAAATTTAGAACAAGTGTGGAGGCTTTATTCACTACTCAATTTGCATGTCATAATCTGTGGAATCTATGAGTATGAAGCTGAATAGATTTCTGACTATACAGGGCCTTGCATTATGGTAACACGTAAGTGTTCTGAAAGCATTTCCCTGGTTATGTCTTGCAAAACAAAGTCTCATAAACATTGTTAGCTGTCAGCTACTTCTGACAAGAAGCTAGTTTTTTTATGAAATAATAGCTATGAAATAATAGGGATTCTTGAGCACAACTGGTTCCCTGTTAAATGATGACTCCCATCGAGCCTTTGAATAACGAGCTGATGTCCCCTAAAACACTCTTCTTATTAGTATGTAAGAATTGAAATAAGATGGCAACAGGGTCAGGAAACTAAATATGTCTCTGAGCATCACAAAAGAACCGCTTATTGCCAGTCCTAATTATGGGTGTAATGTTGAAGTGTAGCTGTTACCAACAACTGACAGACTTGAGTATCTAAATGAGGGCTTTCAGTGACATCTTAGTACTACTTATTAAAATGACAACAGTTACACCAAATAAACTTGAACTGATTTTTTGAAAATAATTTACTAAAATATACAAGTACATTTTCCTTTTCAGTATAAGTTACATAATTGCATACATTTTTAGCTCTTTCTAGGTGCTTTTGGTAATAAGGCAGCAGCAGTGGGCTGGCGACTAAAACCTTCAGCGTTGCTCTGTACACAAGGAGTCAGTGCAAGGATATTGTATTTTCTAGCAATATACATTTTTACTGAATACACTGAAGATGAACCTAATTTTTATTTGATACAGCTCAAGCAAAAATGGACTGTAGTGCAATTCTTGCTTATGGGAAAAGAAACCCTGTAGAGTAAAATATAAATAAAGGATGCTCAAACCACAATTTGTTTACTGGAAGCTTGTTAATAAAACATTTAACTTAACCACAACTATTTGTGCTTCATAAAAAAAAAATTATACAGGTTATAAACTAAAACCTCATTTGTAAAAGTTCTTCTCTGCAGAACAGTGCTTGCTGCAAGACATACAGTGCTTTGGTGGTAGAACTTCCATGTGCTATCATGGAAAAATGTTTCCAGAAGAAATAGTCCTCTTACAAATCAACAGCCAGCTTCGTGACAAAAGGGAACTGGCAACTTTGAAATGCTTGTTCCCTTTCTCTTTGAAAGAACAAGCCCTGACAAAGGAGAACATGTACTGTGTTAAAAGCTATTGTAGCACAAAAATCAAAACTGGCCCCTGGGCAGGTTCATCAGTTCAATACCTATATTCTCTAGTTCAAGTTTATTCAATGTGGCCTTAACAGGCTGTATCAGACTACTAGAAGACGACTACTCTGATCATTTCCTTCATCAGTCTTGGTTTAGGTCAGTGAAGCAGATGCTTCTAGTCTAGGTCTTCTTACTGGTAATATACAGGGTCAGAATAGCGATTATGCAAACTTCTTCTTTGTAGCTGTAAATCGTTCCATGTACTACAAAGAAAACAAAAAAAATTCTAAGATTTTTTTCAGAAATTAATAGAGGATTCATTACTACTAAAAGCAGCTAAGCTTCTGCTCTCAGACTCAAAAACATTCTGCATCTAAAGCATATTTTTATATCCCAGGCATAACTATTAGAGCTTTAATTTCAAACAAAGACACCCCCAAAAAATTTCTGGCATTTGCTGCAATTCAGATTTATGGTCAAATCTCCAGTGTTAAGGATGAATTAATGCTAAATACTTACAAATGCTGCATAATATGAAGCATCCATTATTTTTCGTCCCATCAAAGTGAAGATACACCTGTCATTATTAGCTACCTTCAAAAGATGCTGATGAAAGAACACTGACCCTGAATCCTATGAGAAAGTTATCTTTGAAGAACTCTTGAAGTTGTTTTCAAAGGTTAGTTATGATTCCAGTAGCGATGACACCACCAACAGACTAATGCTTAATATTCTGAGTAAGGACTTCACCAGCAGTTTCTTTAAAAAAAAAAGACAAAAAACCCAAAACAAAACACAAACCTTGTCATAACCTTCCAGTTCTCTGAGTTTCTTGATTTCAAAGAGGTTGCCTTCTACTGCAAGCAGTGAGATCTGGGAATCACTGAGGATACTCTGAGGCAGCATGCTGAGTTCTAGACAGTTTTCTTCTAAACGCAAGACTTTGAGGCGTGGACAGTGGGAGATCTGCACTGAGATCTGGGAAATCTTGTGGAAATAAAAGAGAAACGGGATTAAAATGGTAGTGATCAATGATTATTAAAGTGATCTGTTTCAGACTTACACAGAACAATTGCCATATTGTAAATGTAAACTACATTAATAGTAAGTACTTAAAACAATACATAAGTAACAAATGATCAAAAATCAAAATAACTTTTTTTATTCCATGATGACAAGCAACCTACACATCTGTTTATCACATTCCTACTCAAGAATTGTTCAAATCATTTTCTGCATGACTAAATTCAGGATTTTTTTAGTTAATAAAATCAGGCAGTTGGATATATTGGTACACAAATTCTAGTTATGATTCCTCATTTGTATTGTGTCCAGGAGATGTCTTTCAGCTAGAAAGTTTTGATGGTATCATCTTATGTTCCATGGCTGTATTAAGTCCAAGACAAACCATGTCCTAAATCTACATGCCCACAACATCTCAGTTACCAGACCTGATTCTGATTCAAATTGAGTTCGATAGCCTGCAGTTCTCCCACAGTGTCAGGCACATTTTGGATCTGGTTTTTTGAAAGATCTACCACATCCAAATGGCGAAGACCAGAGAGTTGTGTAGGCACAGTCCGAAGCTGGTTTCCAGAGAGGCTCAGGGTTTTGAGAGCCGAAAGTTGTCCAAATGCAGCTGGTAGCTGTCTCAAGTGATTGCCATTCAGGTGTAGTGTTTCCAGTTTTTTCAGTTTACACAGCTCCTCAGGTAAAGCAGCTAGAGAAAAATGACAGAAGAACATATGACCTAAAGAGCAGTAAACATTCATACCCATTTAATTCAAATAAGCTTCTGCATGGAGAACAGCACTATATTAAGTAATTTCTCACTGAATTTCTCCCCATTTTCCAGTGAAGGCGTAGATCCCTGCACAGAAACTTAAGCCCAGAGATGACACATGCTTTTTAACCATCTTCTATAATCTGCAGACAAGACAGACATCCAAATCACGGTCTGAAATCACTATTCAGAAGACTTTAGCCTGTCAGTTACAGTCCTTACTAACACCATGTCAACAGGTTCTATGACACCTGAAATACCACAAAATTCACAGCTTCACCTTTGCCCTTTAAAGATATTACTCAACTTGCTCAGAAGTAAGTTATGAGATAATTCATAGTGTGTCATATCAGCATACAAACCTCACCAGGTAGTCTGCTGGCATCCATTCATTCCTCTTTCCACCTACACCATGAGTATAATCTCTAACACTCCTGAGCTGCACTACAGAGTCAATGAGGTTCATAAATTATCTTTGTTTTTTCAAAAAGGCAGACAATACATAATTAATGCATAAAAGCCCTAGTTTCTTCATTGTGATTTTTCCATAATGATGAATGTTTGTTTAACAGAAACAGTAACAACCATTGAATGGCCAGCAACATTGTCTACATATCATCTTCATTACCTGTTCTCTAGGCAAGTACTAAACCACCTGACACTGTTAAACCTTCACGTCAGGTAAGTCACAGCACAAAACCTCTGTGGGTTTAAGTACTCATGTGTCATTGTAAAACTGATAACACACTAAGTGGCAACTAGTTTTGTAGAATTTATGATTTAGAGGTTTTTATCCTGTACATGAACTCCAAAGATTTCAGTTTAAGTGACTAAACTCCCCATTTACATCTTGTGAGAGTTAAATAACTAAATTTAGTTTCTGATAGAGAAAATGAGTTATTATTTTAAAAATCAGTGGAGATATTAATTAGCAGGCATACTCAGTTTGTTGTTGTTTAGAGCAAGGCTCTTCAAAAAGGAAAATTTTCCAATGAGAGGTGGCAAGAGCTCTATTTTGTTGTTCGACAGGTCTATTGTCCTTAAGTTGTTTGTTAGCTTCTGCAGATCTTCAGGAAACTATGGGGGGGAAAAGATACAGCATTTAAATAGTTGATAAAAATTTGAATATTCAAGTCATACAGCTTAAAATTGTAATTGTATCACTGTTACATACTGTCATATGTACCACAATGTTCAATCATCACAGTGTGATTGGCAAATTTGTTCAACACATATTTTTAAAAATATTATTTCATCTAGGGTAGGGAAAAGGGGTATAAAGAAAACAATAACATCTAGAAAGAGTAGTCTTTCATCCAAATAAGTAAAATTAAAAACATTACATTTGCATCCTCTTGTGTGCTTCTCTTAAACATGCCTGTCATTTAAAATACTCTACAGCCAGTTAATAACTTTATATTTTAGCAGAGTACAGTTTGAAAATTTTTCTCTTGCTTTCCTTTTTAAATAATTATGTATACCATTTTCCTTATTCTTATTTACATTGTGTACCACTTTGGTACTGAGTTTTGGCACTCAGGTGAAAAAAAAAAAACCTGACAATCACCATCAAGGAGTCCTGATGAATAAGCCAGTGGTTTTGATTCTCCTTTGGCTTGACAGAGAAAAAGTGAAGAGAGGAGGTACGACAGTGGAAGAAGGTATATTAGGAAAGGCTTGGAAAATACTGCAATATAGAGTTATTTTTGGCTATCCTGTGAATCGTTGCTGGACTTATGGTTCCAGGACATTCTGTGTTTTTCTGCAGTTGAGTCTAAGTTAAGATAATTTCCACTATAATAAACTTCCAGGATGCTTGCTGCCAGTCCAATGAACAGCCTGTACAGACTATTCATATGGCTACAATCAAATACAACTGAAGTATCTAAATGTGACAAATTGTGGGGTATCTTTCTAAGTAACAATATGGTTATAAAATTTACACTTTCCCCCTCAGGTTTACAGCCATCTTCTAAAAGCACAACATCATAACTAGTATTTCTTGAACATACATGCACTGTAGAGCACAAGCTCATAAGCATACAAGTGCCCTGAGAGATAAGTCCTCAATCAGAAGACAAGGCAAGCAAAAATGAAAAAAAAAAACCCTCAAAATATTTTCCATGACTGTTTATAAGAAATACATGTATGCAAGTGCCTTATGACAGTGAAGTGGGAATTTCTCTCCGAAAGTGTCAGTCATACACACAAACAGCCATGTTTCCCCTCCCAGTACATTACCTCAGTAAGTCCCTTTCCCGTTAGCTGAAACACACCAGTTTTCTGTGCTGTCTCCAGGTGGGCCTTTAGAGCACTGTTTCCCATCCTAACAGCTCTCTGTCAAGCACACGGAGTTGGAGTGATGGTGTCAGCCAGTCTTACGCTGCGCTAGAGAACTGCAATCCAAAGTCTCTGTGATAAAGCAAATGTAAAAAGTCATTTTATGTGCACTGTCCCCAAAACTACAAGCATTCTGACACACTGAACCATTTCACTGCTGAGTTTTCATCTCCCTCATAACTAGAAGTCTAAAGATTTACCTAGATTAAGGTGACTTCATTACAGCAGTTTGATTACTGAAACGATGCAACAAGCACAGTTAAAATGAAGTGGGGAAACTGCACATTTTCCACATTTTGCCTCTTTCGGGACCCCGCAGCATAAGGAGATTCTCCACGTAGACGGGCTGTGATTTCGGTGACATCTACCAGTGCTGCCCTGCCGACACTGCTACTGTTTTATTTGGGTTTTTTGAAACCTTTATTCTATTTAGAGAACTGACCTCTCTGCCGTGATTATTAGCATGCACACGAC